>VMOF01000024.1:10791762-10994262 GCA_011764245.1 Trialeurodes vaporariorum | reverse complement strand
AATCAGCAATTTATTTTGCTGATATAACAAGCTGAATTGTTAGATCAACTAATTGGGTGAAGTTCTGTATGTTTTTCACTTTTTAAAATTTCTAAATTGACAATGTCTATTTTTTTAAAAGAACACAATTATGTGGTTAATTTTACAACTATTTTTGTAAACTCAGCAGATAAATTGTTCACTTAACAGAAAACCCTGATTGATTTAGCAACTATCAATTTTTGTTCAATCAGCAAATAATTTTGAATTGTTGCTCTAACAATTGATTTTTTTCAGTGCAACCGCACGTCAATGTGAACTGGACAACTGAAATGGCGATACGCGAATAGGGGTAAATTGATTTATCTTCCTTTAGATGATTCCAGGCGAAACTTTTCTAGATTTCAATCCGATGGAATATCGCTATACTTGTCACTTTTGGGGAGAGTCAAGTTTCTCGGGTTTAAATTGAGAACAAAATAAAAATGCAAAATCCAAGAACGTTGGTTCTTGCGTAATTTTTTATGAACTTTTTGAATACAAAACGAGTTGGTTGAGAATTAAAGCCATTACATCGGAAATTAATTTTGCCACAAACTTGGTGAGTACGAGAGAGTCTGCGAGTGATATGTCTATGCCTCACTCGCACTCATTGAGGTTTATGGGAATTTAGTTATTTCCTAACCCCCGGCTTTATTTTTGAGTATTTGAGGTGAACAAATTACAAAAACCATGGATATTTTTCTACAGCATTAATCACATTAAATGATCACAAAAAAGTTCCACGATATCATTCTATATTTCTGTTTTGATTCTTTTACTCTGAGGTGAAATACATTTGTATGTCTTGTATACAACTAGAAAAATAAATATAATAATTGCTGCTGGAAAGAAGCACAGTTAGTCTTACATCATTTAGATATATAGGTATTCATGTACGGTAATGTCTATTTGAAATGTTTAGTCGTCGGAGAGTTTCAGATTAGTTAACGAAAAAATAAACTAATGAGAGGGAGATGGATTAAAATTTGCAGTTGCCATACCGATCTTTTTTTCTCCAGGTAGTCTACGGACAACAAGTAGCTGTTTACTCTTTCGTTCGTGGTAGATGGAAAGACACGCTGGGGTCGCTGGGTGGGGCACGGGCATGATCAGTGGCGGAAGCGTGCTTTCTGGCAACATGGCATTTCGTCCATTTGAACCCATAGAAAAGGTCGAAACCGATAGTCATCAGCGATTCCTAGACAGTTCGACATTTTTTAGGGTTTTCAATGAGACAACTGCAACGTTGTCAGATTGCACGCTTCACCATCGGGCACGATAAAACAATAAATAAAAATTAGGGAAAGTTACTTTTTATACGGCCCTCGTATACACATGTGTTTGTATGTATAAGACGTCCCTTGAAACAAAATTTTAAAAAAAATGAGAAATTTGTGCTGTTGCTTTTTTGCTTTAATTTTGTCGTCTCTCTTGCAAAGCATCCGTAAGCATGTGCGGTCGTGCGAGTGTCCCCACCCCACCCCACGTACCCGTACCCTCCCCTAGCCAAAGCCGGCCCTGACTTTTTTGCACCTATAGTGTTTATGATTATCAGCTAAAATAAATTACCTCTGGTCTATGTATTAAATAAGATAAGCTATGTCAAATTTTCATTTGTCCCTTGCAAATCTTGCTTTGTTACTTTTTTCTTGGCTACCGTTGCGTTAGTCCGTTACGTTTCGCGTTCACTCGAAACTGAGCTTCCGCGAGAGCTTTCAAGCTTGCAATCTCACGCTAAATATCCACGCTCGAGCTCACTTCAAAAACGCGGGCGTAAAAATAACCCCCGAAAAATTTGAGGTAAATACTTCTGACTCGGTGTATTAATAGACGTTTGGTGCATATTATTAAGAGAAAATTTATTATTTGTGTAATGGACTGACTAGGGATTAACTAACTTGGACCATCAGTATTTACTCATTCTTGCCGAAGCTTTCAGTCGGCAATCAACGACCTGTGTGTTCAGTTCATTTCGTACTTTGCCATAATGATCAGCTCACTGGCCCGAGTCAGCAAGTTAGCAAAGCAAGTATGCATGCAGGTATCGATACTTCTCGCAGTTGCGTCATTTGCAGGAGTCGAGAGGGGGGGGGGCAAAAGAGTCGGCCAAAAGTAAGTAAGTGTTGACCTTTTTTTTGGTAGAAAAAAAATGTCGACTTAAAAGTTGGCATCACTGACAAATTTTGTCGGACTTTCATTACCGCAAATATATAAGGTACTAGCCGTTCCAAGCACCCTACGGGCGCCCTCCACGGCCAGCATTCTAGGGTTACGGGCTAGTTGGTAGTTGGTAAAAAATGATAAAATGAAACGGAGTATTGGTGCTGAGAATTAAAGAAATGAAAATGTAAGAATGTGAGCGCAAAGCGCTTGCACTTTCTTGTATTAAATAAATAAAAAAAAAGATATTGCCGGGCAATGCGTAAAAACAACTAATAAGACGCGGAGGATACCAAAATAAAAGCGTTGAAAATCGAAGAGGAATTATAAAAGAGAAGCGAGTGCTTAAAGGTTACATATAACGGTGACAATCCACGGAAAAAATAAATGCACAATGCGATAAGAATGTTTTCTTTAAAAAAAAAAAAAAAAAAAAAAAAAAAAAAAAAAAAAAAAATTAAATCAAGACCATACTGCAAAATATTAGGAACGTTATTCAACGATCCCGAGTGATATAAGTGGAAATGATAAAAAATTAAAGAATAAAATGAAAAGAGAGGAAAGAAGAGGAAAGGCAAACGAATGGTGAATACGAAGAATGGGAGTGCGTTAGTCGAGAGAGATGAGCGTCCGTAAGGAGTGAGAGAGAAGGTTGCGGGTAAGTACGGGCGAGCGACAGAAAAATTTTGGAGAAAGAACGAAGTAATCAGTGCGCAAGAGATGAGCGACGAACAAACCTCCCCCCTTCACCGCTCTCGCTGCACTGACTCGTCAACTGATAAGGTGAGACTCTGCCGAGCGTAGAGTGGAGGGGAGGGGCAGATCAGAGAATCCAGCTCAGGTGATGGCGCGGAGCAACTCGTCACCTCGCTGTCCGTGCGTCGTGCGAAAATGAGTTTTCACTCTGATTTTAAAATTCAATTTGCGGCGCTCACAGACAACTTTTTAGAAAACTAATTCGACAGATTTTTTCTAAATACCCTAAGGAATCATCGTGTCAAATTTGAGGGAAATCGCTTCGGCCAATTTTCGGGAAATAGAAAAAACATTTTGGAGGGACGTCAGCTTTATACAGGGTGTCCGAGAAATGAGTTCACACTTTTGCTGTGAGCGCCTGGTTGATTGTAAAAATCTGAAAAATTCAGGAATAATCTATTACCCCTAAGCGACTTCAGAAAAAATATCGGGGGGCTCCCACAGCCCTTAAGGGGGGGGCGTAGGCCCCAAAATGTACCCCGTGTTGCCAATATATCGCATATTTCAAATGGCAGGGGGTATTTTTTATTTCATCATTCAAAAGGGCTCAAAAAACTGAGTAATTTCGTTTTTTCAGATTTTCGGTAGCCCCTCTCAAAACAAAATGGCGGCCAAATAGCTACCCCATACTTTAGAGGCCCATAACTTCGGTTTGAATTAATATTTTTTCAAAAACTAAAAACTTTCTGAATCCTCAGAACGTCTTCTTTCCAACGATGTGCCACACTTTATCATTTGGTGGAAAAAATGGGGCGCGGAGCCCCCCAAAAAATTTTGAGTTTGGGGGGCTGTAGCTCAAAAAAGTCAAATGTAAAGGGGGGTCGTGTTGTACATCAATCGAAAGGTCTTAAAAAAAGGAAGAATTTGGCGCAAACCCGAAGTCGCTGCGATGCGTCTATTAAAAATGGCGGCCATTTAACCATTTGGGGGTGGGAGGACGGTCCCCCACCCCCAAATGGTTAAATGGCCGCCATTTTTAATAGACGCATCGCAGCGACTTCGGGTTTGCGCCAAATTCTTCCTTTTTTTAAGACCTTTCGATTGATGTACAACACGACCCCCCTTTACATTTGACTTTTTTGAGACGGAGACTCATGAATCGTTAACATGGGCAAAAATGTGATGTCGCCAAACCCCAGCTTGTGACCCCTCTATCGATTCAGCTTGGCAAATGCAGTCGATCGCTCTCAAGGGTTTTTATATCTTTTGAAACTGGGCCCGCTTCACTGGCAACTCATGGCTATGTAACATGAGCAAAAAGCTGATGTCGCCAAAACCCAGATTGTGGCCCCTATATCGATTCAGCTTGGCTAATGGAGTCGATCGCCCTCAAGGGTTTTTATATCTTTTGCAACTGGGGCCGCTTCACTGGCAACTTATGGCTATGTAACATGGGCCAAAAGCTGATGTCACCAAAACCCAGCTTGTGACCCCTCTATCGATTCAGCTTGGCTAATGGAGTCGATCGCCCTCAAGGGTTTTCATATCTTTTGCAACTGGGGCCGCTTCACTGGCAACTTATGGCTATGTAACATGGGCCAAAAGCTGATGTCACCAAAACCCAGCTTGTGACCCCTCTATCGATTCAGCTTGGCTAATATAGTCGATCGCCCTCAAGGGTTTTTATATCTTTTGAAACTGGGCCCGCTTCACTGGGAACTCACTTCTATGTAACATGAGCAAAAAGCTGATGTCGCCAAAACCCAGCTTGTGACCCCTCTATCGATTCAGCTTGGCTAATGGAGTCGATCGCCCTCAAGGGTTTTCATATCTTTTGCAACTGGGGCCGCTTCACTGGCAACTTATGGCTATGTAACATGGGCCAAAAGCTGATGTCACCAAAACCCAGCTTGTGACCCCTCTATCGATTCAGCTTGGCTAATGGAGTCGATCGCCCTCAAGGGTTTTTATATCTTTTGAAACTGGGCCCGCTTCACTGGCAACTCATGGCTATGTAACATGAGCAAAAAGCTGATGTCGCCAAAACCCAGCTTGTGACCCCTCTATCGATTCAGCTTGGCTAATGGAGTCGATCGCCCTCAAGGGTTTTCATATCTTTTGCAACTGGGGCCGCTTCACTGGCAACTTATGGCTATGTAACATGGGCCAAAAGCTGATGTCACCAAAACCCAGCTTGTGACCCCTCTATCGATTCAGCTTGGCTAATATAGTCGATCGCCCTCAAGGGTTTTTATATCTTTTGAAACTGGGCCCGCTTCACTGGGAACTCACTTCTATGTAACATGAGCAAAAAGCTGATGTCGCCAAAACCCAGCTTGTGACCCCTCTATCGATTCAGCTTGGCTAATGGAGTCGATCGCCCTCAAGGGTTTTCATATCTTTTGCAACTGGGGCCGCTTCACTGGCAACTTATGGCTATGTAACATGGGCCAAAAGCTGATGTCCCCAAAAACCCAGCTTGTGACCCCTCTATCGATTCAGCTTGGCTAATGGAGTCGATCGCCCTCAAGGGTTTTTATATCTTTTGAAACTGGGCCCGCTTCACTGGCAACTCATGGCTATGTAACATGAGCAAAAAGCTGATGTCGCCAAAACCCAGCTTGTGACCCCTCTATCGATTCAGCTTGGCTAATGGAGTCGATCGCCCTCAAGGGTTTTCATATCTTTTGCAACTGGGGCCGCTTCACTGGCAACTTATGGCTATGTAACATGGGCCAAAAGCTGATGTCACCAAAACCCAGCTTGTGACCCCTCTATCGATTCAGCTTGGCTAATGGAGTCGATCGCCCTCAAGGGTTTTTATATCTTTTGAAACTGGGCCCGCTTCACTGGCAACTCACTTCTATGTAACATGAGCAAAAAGCTGATGTCGCCAAAACCCAGCTTGTGACCCCTCTATCGATTTAGCTTGGCTAATGGAGTCGATCGCCCTCAAGGGTTTTCATATCTTTTGAAACTGGGCCCACTTCACTGGCAACTCATGGCTATGTAACATGAGCAAAAAGCTGATGTCGCCAAAACCCAGCTTGTGACCCCTCTATCGATTCAGCTTGGCTAATGGAGTCGATCGCCCTCAAGGGTTTTCATAGCTTTTGCAACTGGGGCCGTATATGCCACGGCGTCGTTAGGAAGCCATCGTGATGAACACTTTAAACAGATCCAACTTTGGATGTTTGATTTTTTAATATAATGATTGCATCGTAAAATCAGTAATATCTTGTCAATGTTTCTAGTATTTATCGTAAAACTT
Source organism: Trialeurodes vaporariorum (assembly GCA_011764245.1). Lineage (NCBI taxonomy): Eukaryota > Metazoa > Arthropoda > Insecta > Hemiptera > Aleyrodidae > Trialeurodes > Trialeurodes vaporariorum. The sequence goes on along the minus strand of VMOF01000024.1, from coordinate 10,988,114 downwards.
TGAGCCACGAAGCATTTGTCGAGGCCTTAATCGCACAAAGATTGCACTAATTCTTTCCATACCACACTAGCCGGATCCAAGAAATTGTCCTTCTCTCTCTTGCCCCATTAGAGCGCATGTGTTAGAAAAGGATGGAAGAGGGGGCGAAAATCACGTGACTCCCCCTGATCTGTCCTTTTCTAACACATGCATTCTAATGGGAAAAGAGAGAGAAGGATAGATTCTTAGATCCGCCAGTGCAATACCACGCTCGAGTATACCTGCTCGTTCTTGTAACCGCAGATCTGTCTCACACTACTTTTATTACTTTTGTGTTCACAATAATTTTATTGTGAATCCATATCATTAAAATTCAGAACAATGTTTCCTGTCGCGCCTTCAACCTCTTGTTTATGCAAAATCATTACCACGGTGTAGTAATATGTAACTGCCCACTTAAATTGAGCGAGCGAACAATGTGTAACGTGTTGTCTTCGTAACCTAGTAGTCAAAGGATTTTAACCCTTTAACTACCAGGTTACGAAGACCAATCAAATCTCATTCGCTCAAACTCAGTGGGTAGATAACTATTCCTACACTGTGGAGCTGATTTTGCATACACACTGGATTGGAGGCGCTCTAATAATCATTATTTTTCAATTAACAGTTTGGAGTCATAGCTGCTGTGAATACAAAATTGAAATTTCGTGAGGCAGATCTACAATCGCAGAAACGAGTTTACTCGGGCGTGGTACTGAAAGGGTTAATTTCTTCATTCAATGGCCAATAATCTCCGTTCAAAAGTGCGTTTAAGGGAAACATTATACATCTCCGGCTTTTTGTTTGGAAGTCGAGGTCCATTACAGTTTTCCGTTTCCGTTAAAATAGTTTTTGTTCGGATGATTGTTCGGGCAAGAAAGAACGCCCTTCAAAGAATCAAAGAAGAATACCGTGCAGACATCTGTTTGTTTGTTTGTTTTCTTCGCAGCGTTGAGCGTGGCGTAGTTGAAGTTCAAGTTTCCAGTCCAGGCTTAAAAAAAAGAGGGTCTCAACAACTGCATCATCCCATACACAATGCAGAAATGCAGCTCGTTTCAATGGCTCATCAAACGTGGGCGTTTCTGTTATCCCACGATGTCCCTCTCTTTCCCTTGTCATTCGGGTAAGCCAATCAAAAGTCAAGGATATGCAAATAATCTCCATTCTCTTTGCTCACATTTAGGAAAGACATATGGAGCGAAAAAGAAAGAGTACTGTGTGTAAAGGGACAGAGTGAATGAAAGATGGGTGGGGAGGGTAGAGGGGAGAGGGGAGGGGGAGGGGTGGAGGGGTGGGGGGAGGGGAGAGGGGGAGGGGAGAGGGGGAGGGGAGGGGGTAGAGGGGAGAGGGGGAGGGGGAGGAGAACATCTCTTCTCTCGACACGATTCCCTATATCCAGTCCTCTCCTAACAATCGTTTGATGAAAATGAAGTCGAGACACATTATTCTGTAGTGAAGTCCAATTAGCTAATTGATGCTAGCAATGTTCCCAGTTTTAGTACAAGTTTTGCACGGAATGGGTCGGAATTTCAGGCCCCTTGACCCTTGCAATCCTATGGAACATATTTTTCTCACTGCTCCTGCGATGGAGAGTCCAAATTTAGATTCGTGGATTTCAATCGAATATAATTGAAAGGCCATCCCTGGTATGAGTGTTCCATGAACTTCAATGACTAAAATTCCGTGGGCAACTATTATTTTTCCATAAAATTTCATGGGATTCCATAAGATGTTTCATGTAATTTCATAAAAAAAAAAAAAAAAAAAAAAAAAAAAAAAAAAAAAAAAAAAAAAATATTATTACCGCAGAAATAATGCCCTCGGAGTTTTGGTCATGGAAATTCATGGAACACTTTCACCAAGGATGGTATTTCTGAAATAGAGCTTTATTGGACCAAAATCAAAACCGCTCCTTCAATTTGTGTTCATTTACCCTAGAGCTGCTTATTTTGATTGTTTGAAAGTGGGTCATCCTTCTTGTCGGGTACGAAAAGAATGTATATAGGCATGTATATAGGGATAGTATATAGGCTACCCGCAATACATTTCTCATACTGTCTCTCACTCAAAAGGAGACAAACAAACCAAGCCCGTGTGAAAACGTCCATAAGATATTTCCATTATGGATGTCTACGTGCTGCCCCAAAAGCACGTCTCAGAAATCCCCTATCGCTCGTTGGATTCTATATATTCTGCTGGCGCAAAACGGCAAAAAACAAAATCGACGTTTGTACCTCGAATGGTACTCCTAGGTAGATACGGCGTTTTTTCTATGCATCGTAGCATCGAAGTCTGTGCTGTGCAACGCCACTTTATCATTCTTACTTACTCGATTTCGCTGTCTGTGCGATGCGCTCTTTCTCTCTCTTGTCTGATCGATTTTAGCGGATTCGTCGAGTGGCGGTCAGGTCACGCCCTCTTTTAGACACGAGAAGGTCAAAAGGAAGGGAGGAGACACTTTCCTTCCTAATTTAAAAGTACATCCGAACATTACCTATATGACGTATGTCCGTATTTTATATGGCCTATACAGGGATCATAAGAGCAGAACAAATGTCATATAAACTTAACCCATATATGCCCAGCGAGTGGGTTGATAACGACCCAACTTGCTGTGTTATTTTTGGACCACGTATCAGTCAATTTGGACCAATTTTACTCAAAAACCGATTTTTGGATGTTTTTGCTTGTAAAATTAAGCTGCCCCAAAAAAATTCTGTTCTTTTAATTTTTTCGTGTTTTCAATTCTCAAATTGTGTTTTTTGAGAAAAAAAAAAAACGAAAAATTTCAAATAATTTTGAGCATTTTTGCGTTACAGTAATTTCTCAGGCGGCTCGTGCAATTTGGCAACCATATTTTTTGCAGTTTAAACCTATGTAAAAGTATCGATTTCTCAGGGATTCTGCGAATTTCCGAAAGATCGATTATTTGACGTAGATTTAAATGAAGAGAATATGGTGTTGCCTTGTTGCCCGAGCCACTATAATGGTAATTTCTTGGTACTGCAGGGTAATTTTACCGGGCATATTTGAAGTTAGCGAATGAGTTTAAAAAAGTTGAAGGACAAACCTAAATTATTGACCCATGTTCTTCAACCATTTTAGAAATTGTTATGAGCGTAACTTTTTTCTTTCCATTAAAAGAGTTGAAAGGTTAAATGACCCAGATCAAAATTAAAAAGCAGTGGCGTAGACAAGAATTCCGGGGCTCTCCCGCCAATTATTTTTAGGGGCCCCTCTACTTTCACTCCAAGATAGGGGGTTCAGCCCCCCCCCCCACGTAGGACCTGGGATCTGAGGTGTTTCCCCGAAAATTTTTGGAGATTATAGTTCATCTAAAAATTCTCACACAATTCATGCTTATAGTTATCGTTTTTATTTCCTTCCTTCTTCTTGTTTTCCTATCGAGGTACTTAAAACTCGCGACTTTTTTTATGGAAAAGTATTTCCGTAAGAAAACGCTAAAACAGTGTTGGAAGACGGAAGATACTTACAAACAAAAAACGAAGGAGAAATGCTATTTCAATAATGAAAAAACTTGCCTTTCTTTACTTTGAAAAGTTTTTCCTTTCATCAGGCCCGGGGCCCCAACATCGTCGGTCTTCAGGGGCCCTCAGAGCCTGGGGGCCCTCCCGCCTGGCGGGGTCCGCGGGGGCCTTATCTACGCCACTGTTAAAAAGTTAGAAAAGCAAGTGAAAAATTAATAAGTCTGTTTCATACTATTGCTACAACGTTATGTAGAGTCGATACCCATGTAAATTGTCGTCAAACCCGACGTTGAAAAAATGAAAAAGTGTCAAAATCCGCTCACAAACTCAGTTGCATCTAGCTATATCCAAATAAGGCGGTCGAATGCGTGAGTCACAAAAAAGAAGTCCCATCTAAATGCAGCTTTATCTATGACGACTTCTTTTTATCTGCATAGAAAGTTGGAATAGTAGATATGGGACTCTCCTATACTGTCACAGTGTCACCTGCTAATTCGACCGCCTCGACCGTCATGCGCACTGAAAAAACATCCTTGGTTAGATTTACCATGATTTGGTTAAACTTTACTATACTCCTGGTTTCGGAAATGGACAACTAGACACCCTATGTAAACCCAGGCCTACCTACTTATATGGTAATAATCTAGCACCACCCTGTGTAAAGTCTACTATGTGTATGGTAAATTTAACCATGATTTAGGTAAGTTCAAAACCAGGAAAATTTTACTATAACGGCATATTATTCCGAAACCAACTTCTTTTTTCAGTGCGCCATCTTTGAATTTTGCTAAATACAACTGAGTTTGTGAGTGGATTTTGATTTTTTTGATTCTTTCAATGTGGATTTTTATGCAATTTTGCGTAGAAATTGATCTTCCATAACGCTGTTATCAAAAGTTTACGACGGTCCCATTGTAGATGTATGGACCTATATGTGCCCTAGAGGCCCATTATTATTGATAAATCGCGGTGAATTTACAGTTCACCGGATCTCTGCTATTTGCGCTTGAAAAAATTGGTCGGATTAAATTGTCACGACTAACGATAACGGCCCCGAAAACTTTGCAAAAAGCCTCATTATTGCTCGCGATTGAAGGCCAAGGGACTACAATGCCGGTTAACAAGAATCGGGGCGTGACCAGATCAATTTATTGGCGCGAAACTTTCCGCAATTCAAAAAAAAAAAAAAAAAGAGTCGGGAATTGCGGATGGGGATTGCGAGAGCTTCTGCTCATTATTTTGGCATGTCTATCCTGATATTTCTCGAAGCCAGCGATGCCAGATTTTACATAAAGTACAAACATGTTCCTCATAATTTAACTTAAAGTCTGTATCTTTTTTGCTAAATCCGAGAGCACTGGTCGAAGCCCCGCGACTCCGCGAGAAAACGACTGCCGCACGCGATGGTGACGCGACGCGACGCGCGGTCATTTTTTTGTGTTCTCTGTGTATAGTCTGTAGGTACATTCACACTGTTGCCAAACGTATTTTTAACCATATTTCTAATAAAGCTCTTGCTAACTATCGCCACATTTGATTGGATAGTTAATTCTTGAGTAAAATTTAGCGAAAATGGGGCTCTTGCAAACTTTTGGTATAGGGGATTGCCCTAGTAAAAATGTTCCGTGTACTTTGTTCCAATTTTCCATGTAGGCATGAAAATCATTGTGATTTCCGTGTAAATTCACACGGAAATTAGCCTAATTTACATGGAAATCAAGGCGATTTCCATGTGCACATGGAAAATTGGAACTGAGTTCATGAAACATTTTTACCAGGGTGAAGAGTTGATTCTTGCATAAAAACCTGTAAAAATGACGATGAGTACACTAAAAAATCACGAAATTCACTCTCAGAATCGAGCTTAATGGCGGAGAGACGCAGGTATCATGGGAGATTCCTATCTAAATTAAGACATATCTCTGTGTTTCTGTAGAGAAAGTGACATAATAGACAGGAATCTCCCATGATACCTGCATTGAACTGCCGCATTACGAACTGGTCGTTATAGCAGTTACGTGAGTTTATTTCTAAACTAGCAGGCTGCCCGGCTTCGCTCGGCTCCAACCGCATAGAGGTGGATCTGTCAACCTTATGCCACATCCCTTTATTTTGTTGAAGAAGGTATCATTTTTAACAATGGCAATCAATACAATTTTCAGGGACCAAATAATGTTCGGTCCCGAGCATAACTTACGCACGATCATGTGACCGTGCGTGAGCTCTCTGATCGGTCAAAACCGCACGCAAGATGCACGCAATTCAATGCTCGGGACCGAACATTATGTGGTCCCTGAACGTTAAGAGTCGAATGTTTTTCGCAACTTTAAAGAAGAATCTGTTTAGTGAATCAATACCAACCAAGTTAGCAATCTATGATAACTTCCGAGACATTTAAACGCTTTCTTTTTGTAGGAATCGTAGTATCATCTTAAGGCGTAGGCGTGAATCTTTCATTGTGATTGGTCGTTAGGTTACAGTCTCCATAAGAGCTAATGTTACATTGGTTCATACCCCCGCGCGGGGAAGTCCCATCAACCCATGCTATGACTGGCTCCACTTTTCCCCCGTGCAAAGAGATAGCAGAGGCGTTCGAAACAGAAATTTTAAGTTCTCTGTGGAATCACCGAGTACGGGTCATCCTGTTGAACGATGCGCGCGCGCATTGGAACTCAAAAGCAACACAACTGACTACCACACTCACAATCAGTCGCGCTACACAAAAAGCTTACTCAGTCACGCTGAACAAAAACTGCATTTATTCTTCTGTGTCCCGCTTAGCGTCTCGCTGGGCAACAGCTAAAATTTTGCTGCATGTGATTTTAGTTGAAGGAGCCGGGGTATGAGCGCACCCAGGATTTCAGTATGGGGGGCATGCTGTCATTTCATATGGAGGGTCTGGGGGCACCCCCGACTGATGGAGGTCCAGGAGTCCTCCTCCAGAAAATTTTGAAAATTTAGACTTCGAGAAAAATGAGATTTTCCGCGACTATGCTGAAAAAAGTAAAGAAATATCTTAATCTCCAATCATGCTGATAGAAAGACGGAGGCTTCAGGAAATCTGGATATCAGAGAAAGATAGAGCGTAATTAACAATTGCGGACATTTCTGTCGGGAAAGATGTGTTCCTCCAAGGAAAACGATATTATGAAAAATCATGACATTGATAAACTTTTTTTAAACTCATTTCCTTTCCTATTTTTTTTTCTCTCTTCCTCTCTTCCTCATTTTTTCCTTGCCTTTTCTCCTTTTGTTCTTGCTATATGGGGAAAGGGGGCTCCGGCCCCTCTGGGTGTGCCCATGAGGAGGGGGAGGAAAATGAGAGAGAGTGTTCAAGCCGACAGGAGTGAGAGAGAAGATAGAGAAAAAGTGAAAGTGATAGAAAAATAGAAGAAGGTCATGGATTGAGAGTGGTTGAAGAGATATAAAGATGGTAAGAGGGGGGGGGGGGATGCAGAGGAGTTTTGCCAACGCGTGGGCGAAATTTGAAAACCGATGATCACGGAGGGTGGAAGAAGGGTTGAGGGTGGTGGGAGAGTTGAGGGTGGAGGGAGAGTTGAGGGTGGTGGGAGAGTTGAGAGTAGAGGGAGGGTTAAAGAGGAAAAGAGAAGGGCCTATTCCAATTTGTAGTCTCAAATTTTGATTGTACCAATTAAAATTGCACCCAAGTCAAATTTTTGTTTGTGCTAACCACGGACTGTTGGTTTTTTCTGGGCTGAAAGTATCTCTAATGCTCTACTCTAAGCATCTGAATGCATCATGGGGGATTAATCATGAGAACTTTGAAGGAGTCCATTGAGAGGACAACAATGCGATTCAGCATCTCTTTGGAATAGTTAGGTAAACCATATCAGAGAAGCGAATAACGACCCTCACCTCCGAAAAAATGAGCTCCTAAAACACATGAAAGAAGGGAGGGGCGTCAATTAATAGAGCCGCGTATCGAATTGCTTGGACTGAGTTGGACCATATCGGTTGTTAGCGTCAGTTGTATCCAAAGACATTACAGAGGAAACTAACCTCTCTGCTGTCTCATATCATGGGAGAAAAGTGAAGCCGGTCAGCGGTCATGGCACGGGCTGATGGGCAGGACACTTCCCCGGTTAGTTGCAAATCACGTATGTTGCACAGTATGGAATATACATTTTAATCGAAAATTGGGACCAATTTAAGGCGCGTCGGTTCTTGAAAAATCGAAGTTAACAATCGGTCGGTTATTGTTTACTTTAGCATCCATAACAGCTCTCTGCCGTTCTTTCTATCGTAATATCTCGCGGATACATTCACCGAAACTTTCGTTTAAGTTCGTCGCAATTTTAACTTTGACATGAACTGAATATCATATCTTAGTACTTTTAAAACTTAAAGTAATTAGCATTCTTTTGAACCAGTTTTACGACTCGGCTCCATCATAGTCCATAAGCCGCAATATTATTTAGGTTCATACCCCCGAGCGGGGAAGCCCAGCCCATGAAAGTAACCGGCTTCAATTCTAGCCGCTAGGGGCCAGTCTTCTTCTACAAGGTGTGTACAAAAAAAGGAGCCAGGCTACGTATGTCAGAAATATCAGGAAAAAAATTAGGGGCTAAAACTTGGCAACCGTGTACATTTTAGTTGAATTGTGTAGATAAAAATCTGGAAACTACTTGCTTTGTAGAGTATTTTAAATTCGTAGTTTTTTTTTTTTTTACTCGGACCTGTTTTGGAGGAGATATGATTTTTTGAAAATGCGCCGTTAGCGTTTTTGAGGTTCGATATTTCGAAGACGAAAATCGATAATGACTTACGGAATTTTGCGCTCTTCCAAAATCTGCAATAAAAAATATATTACAGCCCAATTTATGGGGGTGGCGCCCCCGTTGCCCCCCCGGAAGACGTCGAATATAAAAACCCTCCTCAAAATTTCCCTCTTTAAATAAGCAAACACGTGGTTGAACTTTTTTCAAAAATCGAAGACGTTCGCGAGCTGTTCGACTTTTACGCCTTAACGTCATAGTGTGTACGGCTGTTATGAACGTATAGCCAGGTTTTCTCATCATAAGATACCTCTTTCTCACCCCTCCCGCTTACTCTTCCATGTATTTTGACCCGCTGATTTCAAATTCGGCCTTGGTTTTTACTCAAAACTCTTACTTTTTCCAGAATATCAATTTTTTTGCTAAGAAGGCGTAATTTCAAATTTACGTAAAATATATGCCAGTTTCATGAAAACTGGTAGCATTTTTGAAATCAGCATCTTAAAATACATGAGATAGCGATAGTGAGGTGCAATGGTAGGCGTAGAATTATTCTAAAACACTAAAAATGAGTCAAATTAACACTGATGGATGGTGGATGTCGCGGACACATTATGTCGTTTTAGATGCTTACTTGAGTTATTCAGCCTGGATTCTCTTTTGTTCACCCTGTATAATGTCTTTGGTCGACTTTCGTTTGTGGCCCGTGATACAATATCCAACAACGAAGATTCGGAGCGTAGACAAATAGTGCCGGAAAATCAAATCGTCTCTCACAGTCCACGTAGAAATACCGGAGTATCAGGCAACACGGCGACGGTTGCCATTCTTCTCCGGTAACCTCACCGAACAAACAATATTCATCGACACAGGAGGCAGATCCGACACGACCCGGCAACGCGGTTCCATCCGAGGCGAACTCTCCGTCGCGTTGCCACGGGCGACGATTAACGTAGCCCCGAGACTCGAGCTCTCCACAGCCATTCCGGGTCCTCACCGGGACCTTTTCGCGCCCCTCCCGACCGGAGGGTCCATCCTCCAGATAGAGACCCCCATCCCAATCGTGGGCCTACCCGCCACGCGATCACACGCGAAATCCCGGGCCCGCGGGCCCGACCCCGCGGTCAGGAAATCGGTAAAACCGCAAACCGAAAAACGCCCCTCCCGGGTTCCCCAGGGCGATTCCTAAAAAACGAAAAGATGACCCACCCATTTCAGACCCTCGGCGATCATGCGGAAGGGGCGGCGAGGTCCCAGGACGCTAGGGCTCGCCCCTGACCCTGTCCACAAAATTTTCGGTCCGAAGCCACTTTACCGGTCGCCCCTCCCTCCCCGGGCGCCAGAACGGACCGAGAGACCACTCAGAAAACGCGGGACGACGCGGCGGATCGAAGGGACCGAGTGCGGAACCGACAGGCCGAACGGGGCTGCGACCAGCGCGGAAAAACGGTTTTCGGAAAACCGCCCCTCCCGAGAACGGGGGGGCCGCAAGAGGGTCGGTCTCGGGGGCAGAGGGAGCGCGACGGAGCGGCGGACACGTGGGTCGGGGCGGGGGACCGCGGGACCCAACGGATAGCGGGAACGGGGCCGAAGAACGGGAGCGCCGGGGGACCGAACGACAACTTTATTATATAGATTTTAGACTTTCTAAGGGTGATTTCCGTGATTTCCGCTGGTTTTTGCATCAGATTGGACTATTGATTTGCTTATAGCAAAAGTTTGCAAGAGCCCCATTACATGAACGCATCAAAGAATCACAAAACTCATCCATAGACTCACACAATTTTGAAATTTTAAGGAGTGATGGCGGAGCTAAATGTACCTAAATAACAAATTAAATTAAAACAAAAATCTTTTTCATGGTGTTACGGTATGTATTTTAAAACGAGGGAAAATAGAGAAATTATTGTGACCGGCATACGGTCCATGGATGTATATTTTTTATACCATTTTTCCCATTTATTTTACCACTTATAGTGAATTGACAAATCTACACTTGCTGTTGGAAAAAAAAGAAGTCAAGCAGTGATGGATTAAACGCATTAAAAGGAATTTAGGGGATAAAGGTCTATAGGGACCATTGAATTTCGGAATTTTTTAATGCACTCATCGTTTTCGCTGGATTTTACTCAAGAATTATCTCTTCAATCACTACGTCAAAAGTTAGCAAAAGCCGCATTCCATTGACGACTGGATATTAACGGATGGATTCGATGTTTAGCAACTCGGCTTTTAATATTGGCAACACGAGGCGTCACATATACTCATCCGAAAATGTTCCTCCCTCCTCCCTCCTCCCTCGCTCTCAACCGGCTTTTCTGCAGCGTTGCCATTTTCCGGAGTTTCCTTCAATTTTTCAGTTTTATTTCAATAATGTCAAACTTTCGAAATATGAATGTCAAATTCGGCAACACTGAGCCTAAGTCCCACGCGTGCTCGAGTAAGCGGGCCCGCGCACAGCATTGTTGTCAACAAAGCTGCCCTGTTGTGTTTGTTTAACAAAATTTTTTAATTCGCCGATGATCAGTGGCGAAGCATGCTATCTGGTAACGCAGCATTTCCTTCGTTTGAAAGCACACGCAAGGTCGCATTTGATTCTCATCGCTGATTCATTTTAGTTCGATAGTTTTCATGGGTTTAAATGGACTAAATGCAACGTTGCCAGATAGCGTACGCTTCGCCACTGCCGATGATTCAACCGGAATGAGTATCCAGCAATTTGGCTACCATATGAATGGCTCTGTCCCAACTTTTTTTTTTTTTTTTTTTTTTTAATTTTTAAAGGTTAAAAAATATGAGTCAAACAAATCGAGCCTGTGTGAAAAATTTCCATTTCTTTCGACTTGAACGCATGAGAAACAATCGATTTTTAAGGGGACCTTGCCCTTTTTACTAATCGATTGAATTTCATGCATTAAAAGGGGAAGAATCCACAGTTTCTAGATTGCTGGATCTGCCTATGTGAAAAAGTTGACCAAAAAGCTGAAAATTCAGTTCAATGCCTGACTGTAACGCATGAAAATATTCGGTGGTCAGAAGATATCTCCAAGGAAAATAAAGTCCAATACAAAAGAATGTCCATTGTGAAAAAAAGCCCACGGTGAAAAAACGTCCAAAGCATTTTAAGTCCAATTTTCGATGTAAGTAATTTTATTTCCAAGTTAAAAAATGCACAGTGTCATTTTACGACCAAATAATTGAATGTCCACTGTATCTTTTGGTTCGAATGAATCAATGTCAATAATGCATTTTCAGTCCAAAGTATGTAAAAATATTCGCAATAATATTTTCCCCCTAAACTCCTGTAAGTTGAGAGTATATGGCACTAAGCTCTTTTGAGAAGAATTTTATTTCAAGGAGTGCTTTGTTTTTCCCTATCACCTTCTTTTGTCCGACAAATTTCCATGCTATTGGAACCATAAAATAATTTTTTTAATGCAATTTTTGACAGGTTTGCGATTCTCCTTCTTCTCAAAAATCTGGGAAAAATGTCTTAATTTATGCAAAAAATGGAAGAAATGTCAGGGAATTTGATACATAATGGGGCTCTTACAAACTTTTGTTGTGAGCAAATGAATAGTCCTCTCTTATGTAAAAACCAGCGAAAATCGTACGAAAATCACACTAAAAAAGTCTATAATTCAGTAATAAACTCACATAACTCCTATAACGGCAAGTTCGTAATGGCGGTTCAACGCAGGTATCATGGGAGATGCCTGTCTATGATGTCACTTTCTCTACGGAAACACAGAGATGTGTCTCAATTTAGATAGGAATCTCCCATGATACCTGCATTTCTCCGGCATTAAGCCCGATTCTGAGAGTGAATTTCGCGAATTTTTGGTGGAGGTACTCATCGTCATTTTTACAGGTTTTTATGCATGAATCAACTCTTCAATCCTGTACAGCAAAAGTTTGCAAGAGCCCCATTAGAAGTTAGGAAAAGTCAGGGAACGTCAGGCTTCAAACTTGTCGAACTGTACTATAGACACCCTGAAATGTTCGGTAAGAGCGGTACAGTATAAATGGACCTATTCGCTTGAAAAATACTGGCTGCGGAACCTTGGCTCTTGATCTAAATACATTGTAGCAGTGTTGCCAGATTGGGGTGAAAAAGCCGTACGTTTTACATAGATTTACATGGGGACGATACGGCTTTTTACCCTCCATCTGGCAACACTGCATTGTAGGCGCGGGAGCGCGGGACCCGGTGCAGAGAGTCCAAAAATAAAGCAAGCTCATCATTCGCTTCTTAATTTTAACTTAAGCCGCTCGGTGCGTTAGTATGCGCTTACTGCTCATAGATTTCTGGTGTAAATGCCAAAAACAATGCTTCTGTTGATCCAACGGAACACTTTCTCCCGATTAGTGATTACCTTAGTCATTGGCACCCTTGCTCATTATCCCCGCGATCAATGTCCATTGTCTAATTGCTGTCTATCTATGACTCGCGGCCACATTTAGTCATTTAAGTCGGGTTGGTAACGTATATACTCTGTTCGGGATAAGAAGTCCGATGGGAAGTCAGGTAAAAACTCACTACATTGCAATGCAGCCGATTCTTCCCCGCTACAACGTGCGTTCAGGAGGACCTGCCATTCAGACCCTTTTATTGAAGAAGACAATACCGTGAACTGACCAATTTATATAGTCCTTTGAACGCCCACTCGAAAATTAAACTTTTGCGGCATTTGCGAATTTTGAATAACTGACTTTAAATTTAAATTCTGGTCGACGTGCACAGAAAAATGATACCCAACGGCGGTTCAATGAGTAATTTTTCGAAGATTTTGGCATTCCTGATTGAGTGATTCCAAGAAGCTGTAATCTTTGAAAAATTACATACGACGACTTTTAATTGAAAATAAAAGAGTCTGAAAGGCAGGTCCTCCTGAACGCACGTATCGGGGAAGAATCGACAGCCGAGAAACCGCTGCGTTGCAATGTAGTGCGTTTTTACCTGACTTCCGGTCAGACTTCTTATCCCGAACAGAGTATAGGAACGCAGCTATAAGCCGAGCCAGTGGCATGGGTGGAGCCACCAATTAGGCAACTGTGGATTCTTCCCATTTGAATGCACGAGAAACAATCGATTAGAAATTGGGCCGTGGCCCCCTCAAGAATCGATTGTATCTCATACATTCAAATGGATAGAATCCACGGTTGCCAAATTGCTGGCTCCGCCCATGTGGGAATAATAAGAGCGGTTTATGTCGAATTTCAAGGGCAGGATGCGGTAAAAGATCAGATCCAGCAGGATATCAGGACCGTTCATGATCCTTCATGAATCTGTTCATGAACAGAAACTAAGGGATGTTATTTTATCCCTTATTAGTTTCTAATGCACTTTTAGATTGTTTGAGACATATTTTTGGACTTGGAAGGCACGTTGTCTCCTTCAATCTCGCATAGGCGCAGCTACTATGGGGCCAGAGGGGACACCCCCCCTGCAAATCTGATGTTGAAAAAAAAAATGTAGTAATACTTGAAAGAAGAAAAAATTATTGTATAAAATGTAAAACGAAATAAGAAACACTGTCCACAGGCATGAAGTATTTTTACTTTTGTTGATTGAACGGAAAACATTGAGAGAGGAATCTTCTTTTCCTTTTTACCATTATTTTGTGTCCTACGATGTGAATCTTATTTCATTTCAAGAGTACCAAAAAATAAAATTCCAAGGTTGGTTTTTTTTTCTAATATAGATAGGTTTATTTATGGCAAAGGAACATAAAATTACTTTTATATCATTTGCGAGGTAAAGATAGCCTGAAATCACGTCTTCTAGAGCGGCTAAATTGGCAAAATTTCCCGGGCGATCCCCCGACCCCCGGACCCCCCCCCCCCCCCCCCCGGTGGGATTTCCAAATTTGGCCACCCCTAGAAAAATTTTCTAGCTACGCCCGTGTATCAATCATCATTTTTCCATTCCTATATTTGATCCATTCAAAAGTCGCGAACGTAAAAGATTGGTCTTCAGGGACCAAATAAAGTTTGGCTTTCCAAAATGTATTCAACTAGAGGCCGGTGGCCGCTTCGCGGCCAAGCGTTCCGTTTCGCGTCTTGCGCGTGATTTTGTTTATTCGAGCTAAGACTTTGACTTGATATCCACTCCCTAACTCCGTTTGCTATTCGCCCATCTAATCCTGCTCCAAAGGACGAAATCTATAAAACTTACTCTATTATTCCTGCAATACTAAAGTGGTATTTTCTCATGTACACCAAATGTTTAGAAAACAGGAGTCATCATTTGGAAGGGGCATAAATAGCATAACCCCCCGTCCCCCCACCCCCTTGCATGAAACTTAACCATTTTAGGGGTGGTCGTTCTCAAGAGGGCTCGATCCAAAACCGTCAATTTTTTTTGGCGCTCATGGAGCCGCCGAAACCCTTAGAATCGGCGCATTTGGATGCACCGTATTAGCGCATGTGGATTATACGATTTAGAACAGTACAGAGAAAAGAAGGGAAGGAGAGAAAGAGATAGCGAGAGTGAAAAACCATGCTTTCACAATAAAATGAGAAGTTCGGGGTAAGCAAACAAATACGCATGACCGAGATCGCACGCCTACGATAACCTTTCGTTGAACTGACATGACAATAAGACATTGCGTTTTAGTAGGTAAATCAAAAATCTGTATAAAAATGGAAAAGAAATTTTGCGCGGGAAAAGTATGCCTTTTTCAAACAGCCCTTTATTAACGACAATAATTTGTTAAAATAGGTTGGCTCGGAAATTCAAGCAAACTTCATTTAACATTTTAATTTTTTAAGCTTTTTGGACGTGAGGTCATTTACAACCCCTATTATTTGGGGTCATTCTTTCAGCGCTTTTTGACAATTGATGCTCAATGCTCAAAAGATGTCTCTCCATAAGTTTTTTGAAATTAGAGTGAGATAGCAGTACATGCGGGGGTTACGTGAGACCAAGAGAGACAGTTTGTCTTTCTTTGGAACGCTCATCACCAAGTCAGCACTAAATCAGTCTATTTCGAAAAAGAAAAAAAAAAACGCCTTCATTTAATTTGACACACTTTGACTCCACAGATTAAAAAATAACAGGTGAATACAATCAAATGAATCGTTAAAAACTACAAAAATACCCAAGAAATCTGACGATTTTTTTTTTTTTTTTTTTTTTTTTTTTTTTTTTTTTTTTTTTTAAATTTGAAAAAACAGACCTTATAAAAACAACATAACCTCACCGAGATGCGAACTAATACGAAACAGCTCAAATCGCCAACTTTGAAAGAGGATGTGTAACAATATTCTGGGTCCGTTGGACCCGTTGGTAGTATTCTTAGATAAATCACTTATACCTACATTCAAAGTAAACAACACATTTTCAACAGGAAACCAATTATTTTCATTACTCAGTAATATTCGAGAGCATATTATTGATAAGAGAAAAATAACCATCGTCTCAACTCATCATCACTAATAGTTTGGTTTCTTTAAACATTCTCGAAACCTAGCCCAAATTTGCTGGGTTACAATCGAGATATCAATTAAACGCACCGATCTTAACAAAGTCATCTCTAGTTGATTGTACTATTCTATAAATCTGCGTTTAATACATATGATAAGTATCGAAGCTCTACTTCGCGAAGTTATACAGCAACCTCGTCGAGCCATCAATCAATGACTGTACAGTGCTGCCAGATTTGACATAAAATATACACATTTTACATTAAGTCTCAAGTGCCTGAATATTTTACAACACATCATCTAGCAGCACTGTGACTGTCCCATTGTTTACATCTACATAAAATCATGTGATAAAAAGTCGAAGCTATACATCGATATCATACGAAGTGACTTCATTGAATTCGCTATTGAAATGCTTCTATACCCGAATGTGTCCTTCCCAACGACCTCTATATTAGACCGGCGAACGAATACGAACCAGCGTAACCCGCAAGAAAGAAAGTTAGGTTAGAATAGAGGTGCTTGGCCGGATAGGAGCACCTCTGTTTACACGTATTTTTATGAAGATGTTCTCTTCCGTTTTTCGCTTCTAAAACTCCTAATTTTACACGGATTTTGCTTTTCTTGGTCTTAATAGAAGGAGGATAGCTTGGGCTTTGACCTCCGCCCTACCGGGTCCGGTAACGTTTTTTCGAAAATATATGGAAAATATAAGTCGTTGAAGTGGACACCCGTTGGTATGCTCTGAAGACCTTGCAAATCACGTTCGCCTGTTTACGACGATTCAATCTGTCTACAAATCGGCTTTTAGTCATTTTTTGAGTCTACTCCTTCACTCTCAGTCCTTTTAGTGCTAGATTCTTCAAAATCCGAAAAGTTTTAGTGGCTGAGGAGGTCATTTTTCTATACTGTGTAGTGTGTGTGTACCAGTAAACCCTCCTGTGTTAGAGTTCGTAGTTACTTAACTTGAGTTCGTAATTTCTGTACATTTCCCTTCTGGATGATTTTTCATTCCTAATATTGTTTTATCAATCTGCGCCATCATCAGTGTCTATTAAATACTGTGATTGTGGTGAAACCCGCCCGCCGTTAACTCAGGATGTCGGATCGAGCCGACCACTGAAAGGGTTCTGGTTAGTCATCATCAATTTTGTGAAGTACTCATCATGTCAGGAGTGATTCCCTCTTATTCCTTTGTTTAGTCGCAGCATAATTCAGCCTTGAATCAGGATTCATCGTAAAATTCCTCTCTTTGAACCATCCGTGGTTTTTGCGCATTCTTCGGAATCTTAAAGGTGAGCTTGGAGGGGGAGGCTGAGAGAATGGCCTATAAGATTTGGGTCAAGATTTCTACGAACAGCACCTATAGGCTCATTCAGTAAAGTTCACGAAGTCGTATCGGAAAGAATTAGATGGCAGTTATATGAGGGGCCCTGTTTCTTCATCACATATTTTAGCATTTTTAGCTGCTGTGACTCGGACTGCTGTGAACCGCAGTCGCTTACGGGAACACTTTGGGAAACGGACCGAACCGCCATAAGCCGCAATGAGTGCGAGAGAGAAACCTTGAAGCGCAAGAGGTCTCTCTCTCGCACTCGCAGTCGCTTACGGGAACACTTTGGGAAACGGACCGAACCGCCATAAGACGCAATGAGTGCGAAAGAGAAACCTTAAAACGCGAGAGGTCTCTCTTTCGCACTCGCAGTTGCTTACGGGAATAATTTGGGTAACGAACCGAACCGCACTAAGACGCAATGAGTGCGAGAGAGAAACCTTGAAACGCGAGAGGTATCTCTCTCGCACTCGCAGTTGCTTACGGGAACACTTTGGGAAACGGACCCAACCGCCATAAGACGCAATGAGTGCGAGGGAGAAACCTTGAAACGCGAGAGGTCTCTCTCTCGCACTCGCAGTTGCTTACGGGAACACTTTGGGAAACGGACCGAACCACCATAAGACGCAATGAGTGCGAGAGAGAAACCTTGAAACGCGAGAGGTCTCTCTCTCGCACTCGCAGTCGCTTACGGGAATATTATGGGAAACGGACCGAACCGCCATAAGACGCAATGAGTGTGAGAGAGAAACCTTGAAACGCGAGAGGTCTCTCTATCCCACTCGCAGTCGCTTACGGGAATATTATGGGAAACGGACCGAACCGCCATAAGACGCAATGAGTGCGAGAGAGAAACCTTGAAACGCGAGAGGTCTCTCTCTCGCACTCGCAGTCGCTTACGGGAATATTATGGGAAACGGACCGAACCGCCACACTATGTGGTATTTGACCGAAAAAGTTGGCATAAACTGTTTCTACCGTCCGAATAACTTGAAATTTGGTATTCGGGGGTACTTTTTAACGCTGAATTCAAATTTCACATCAGTTTTTCAAAATTTGAAAATCCAAGATGGCCGCCGAAATTTTTTTTGGCTAATCGGTCGGCAGCCATCTTGGATTTTCGAATTTTGAAAAACTGATGCGAAATATGAATTCAGCGTTAAAAAGTACCCTTGGATACTGAGTTTCAAGTCATTTGGACGGTGTTGCCAAATTTCGGTCTTGTAGCGATGTAGCCCTTACAACACGTAAAAACGAGAATTTCGTGCAAAAACGCAAAATTCGAACTAATTTTCCCGGAAAAGCCACATTTTTCCGCAACTTCTGACTTCAAGGCCTATTAGTACGCACTAAGGACTACCATTTCTCATATATATACCCGCGGGATGTGGCAGGATAATTGAACTTAAGTTCTCTTGAAAATCGGAAAATTTACGTTTTTAGCTAAAAACTTTGAAATAGCAAAAAAATATCAAATTCAAATTAAAATTGGATAAATTAGGCATAAACTGATTGTAAATACCTTCAGGAAGACGATCCATGTACAAAAATTTTGTTCTGATTTCATTTTAAACACTTTTTTTTTACTTTGATTGTAGTCTCGTGCTGAGGCTAAATTTAATGGTGGTAAAACTGATTTTTCCCCTGGTGGATTCTAGTTAAATTAATCTAGTTTAGACCCGCTAAATACAAGTTTCTAATGCAGAAATCTATGTAGATTCCAAATATCACAACAGTTTTTCCCAATAGCGACTTTTTTTTTTTTTTTTGAGTTTATGCCAGCTTTTTTGGTCAAATACCACATAGTGCGCCATAAGACGCAATGAGTGCGAGAGAGAAACCTTGAAACGCGAGAGGTCTCTCTATCCCACTCGCAGTCGCTTACGGGAATATTATGGGAAACGGACCGAACCGCCATAAGACGCAATGAGTGCGAGAGAGAAACCTTGAAACGCGAGAGGTCTCTCTCTCGTACTCGCAGTCGCTTACGGGAATATTATGGCAAACGGACCGAACCGCCATAAGACGCAATGAGTGCGAGAGAGAAACCTTGAAACGCGAGAGGTCTCTCTCTCGCACTCGCAGTCGCTTACGGGAATATTATGGGAAACGGACCGAACCGCCATAAGACGCAATGAGTGCGAGAGAGAAACCTTGAAACGCGAGAGGTCTCTCTCTCGCTCTCGCAGTTGCTTACGGGAACACTTTGGGAAACGAACCCAACCGCCATAAGACGCAATGAGTGCGAGAGAGAAACCTTGAAACGCGAGAGGTCTCTCTCTCGCACTCGCAGTTGCTGACGGGAATACTTTGGAAAACGGACCGAACCACCATAAGACGCAATGAGTGCGAGAGAGAAACCTTGAAACGCGAGAGGTCTCTCTCTCGCACTCGCAGTCGCTTACGGGAATATTTTGGGAAACGGACCGAAGCGCCATAAGACGCTATGACTGCGAGAGAGAAACCTTGGAATGCGAGAGGTCTCTCTCTCGCACTCGCAGTTGCTTACGGGAACACTTTGGGAAACGGACCGAACCACCATAAGACGCAATGAGTGCGAGAGAGAAACCTTGAAACGCGAGAGGTCTCTCTCTCGCACTCGCTGTCGCTTACGGGAATATTATGGGAAACGGACCGAACCGCCATAAGACGCAATGAGTGCGAGAGAGAAACCTTGAAACGCGAGAGGTCTCTGTTTCGCACTCGCAGTCGCTTACGGGAATATTATGGGAAACGGACAGAACCGCCATAAGACGCAATGAGTGCGAGAGAGAAACCTTGAAACGCGAGAGGTCTCTCTATCCCACTCGCAGTCGCTTACGGGAATATTATGGCAAACGGACCGAACCACCATAAGACGCAATGAGTGCGAGAGAGAAACCTTGAAACGCGAGAGGTCTCTCTCTCGCACTCGCAGTCGCTTACGGGAATATTTTGGGAAACGGACCGAAGCGCCATAAGACGCTATGACTGCGAGAGAGAAACCTTGGAATGCGAGAGGTCTCTCTCTCGCACTCGCAGATGCTTACGGGAACACTTTGGGAAACGGACCGAACCACCATAAGACGCAATGAGTGCGAGAGAGAAACCTTGAAACGCGAGAGGTCTCTCTCTCGCACTCGCAGTCGCTTACGGGAATATTATGGGAAACGGACCGAACCGCCATAAGACGCAATGAGTGCGAGAGAGAAACCTTGAAACGCGAGAGGTCTCGCTCTCGCTCTCGCAGTTGCTTACGGGAACACTTTGGGAAACGGACCCAACCGCCATAAGACGCAATGAGTGCGAGAGAGAAACCTTGAAACGCGAGAGGTCTCTCTCTCGCACTCGCAGTTGCTGACGGGAATACTTTGGAAAACGGACCGAACCACCATAAGACGCAATGAGTGCGAGAGAGAAACCTTGAAACGCGAGAGGTCTCTCTCTCGCATCCGCAGTCGCTTACGGGAATATTTTGGGAAACGGACCGAAGCGCCATAAGACGCTATGACTGCGAGAGAGAAACCTTGGAATGCGAGAGGTCTCTCTCTCGCACTCGCAGTTGCTTACGGGAACACTTTGGGAAACGGACCGAACCACCATAAGACGCAATGAGTGCGAGAGAGAAACCTTGAAACGCGAGAGGTCTCTCTCTCGCACTCGCAGTCGCTTACGGGAATATTATGGGAAACGGACCGAACCGCCATAAGACGCAATGAGTGCGAGAGAGAAACCTTGAAACGCGAGAGGTCTCTGTTTCGCACTCGCAGTCGCTTACGGGAATATTATGGGAAACGGACCGAACCGCCATAAGACGCAATGAGGGCGAGAGAGAAACCTTGAAACGCGAGAGGTCTCTCTCTCGCACTCGCAGTCGCTTACGGGAATATTTTGGGAAACGGACCGGACCGCCATAAGACGCAATGAGTGCGAGAGAGAAACTTTGAATCGCGAGAGGTCTCTCTCTCGCTCTCGCAGTTGCTTACGGGAACACTTTGGGAAACGGACCCAACCGCCATAAGACGCAATGAGTGCGTGGGAGAAACCTTGAAACGCGACAGTTCTCTCTCTCGCACTCGCAGTTGCTTACGGGAACACTTTGGGAAACGGACCGCACCACCATAAGACGCAATGAGTGCGAGAGAGAAACCTTGAAACACGAGAGGTCTCTCTCTCGCACTCGCAGTCGCTTACGGGAATATTATGGGAAACGGACCGAACCGCCATAAGACGCAATGAGTGCGAGAGAGAAACCTTGAAACGCGAGAGGTCTCTCTCTCGCTCTCGCAGTTGCTTACGGGAACACTTTGGGAAACGAACCCAACCGCCATAAGACGCAATGAGTGCGAGAGAGAAACCTTGAAACGCGAGAGGTCTCTCTCTCGCACTCGCAGTTGCTGACGGGAATACTTTGGAAAACGGACCGAACCACCATAAGACGCAATGAGTGCGAGAGAGAAACCTTGAAACGCGAGAGGTCTCTCTCTCGCACTCGCAGTCGCTTACGGGAATATTTTGGGAAACGGACCGAAGCGCCATAAGACGCTACGACTGCGAGAGAGAAACCTTGGAACGCGAGAGGTCTCTCTCTCGCACTCGCAGTCGCTTACGGGAATATTATGGCAAACGGACCGAACCGCCATAAGACGCAATGAGTGCGAGAGAGAAACCTTGAAACGCGAGAGGTCTCTCTCTCGCACTCGCAGTCGCTTACGGGAATATTATGGCAAACGGACCGAACCGCCATAAGACGCAATGAGTGCGAGAGAGAAACCTTGAAACGCGAGAGGTCTCTCTCTCGACCTCGAAGTCGCTTTCGGGAATATTTTGGGAAACGGACCGAACCGCCATAAGACGCAATGAGTGCGAGAGAGAAACCTTGAATCGCGAGAGGTCTCTCTCTCGCTGTCGCAGTTGCTTACGAGAACACTTTGGGAAACGGACCCAACCGCTATAAGACACAATGAGTGCGAGGGAGAAACCTTGAAACGCGAGAGTTCTCTCTCTCGCACTCGCAGTCGCTTACGGGAACACTTTGGGAAACGGACCGAACCACCATAAGACGCAATGAGTGCGAGAGAGAAACCTTGAAACGCGAGAGGTCTCTCTCTCGCACTCGCAGTCGCTTACGGGAATATTATGGGAAACGGACCGAACCGCCATAAGACGCAATGAGTGCGAGAGAGAAACCTTGAAACGGGAGAGGTCTCTCTCTCGCACTCGCAGTCGCTTACGGGAACACTTTGGGAAACGGACCGAACCGCCATAAGACGCAATGAGTGCGAGAGAGAAACCTTGAAACGCGAGAGGTCTCTCTCTCGCTCTCGCAGTTGCTTACGGGAACACTTTGGGAAACGGACCCCACCGCCATAAGACGCAATGAGTGCGAGAGAGAAACCTTGGAATGCGAGAGGTCTCTCTCTCGCACTCGCAGTTGCTTACGGGAACACTTTGGGAAACGGACCGAACCACCATAAGACGCAATGAGTGCGAGAGAGAAACCTTGAAACGCGAGAGGTCTCTCTCTCGCACTCGCAGTCGCTTACGGGAATATTATGGGAAACGGACCGAACCGCCATAAGACGCAATGAGTGCGGGAGAGAAACCTTGAAACGCGAGAGGTCTCTCTCTCAAGGTTTCTCTCTTGCACTCATTGCGTCTTATGGCGGTTCGGTCCGTTTCCCATAATATTCCCTTAAGCGACTGCGAGTGCGAGAGAGAGACCTCTCTCGTTTCAAGGTTTCTCTCTCGCACTCATTGCGTCTTATGGCGGTTGGGTCCGTTTCCCAATGTGTTCCCGTAGAGAGACCTCTCGCGTTTCAAGGTTTCTCTGTCGCACTCATTGCGTCTTATGGCGGTCCGGTCCGTTTCCAAAGTGTTCCCGTAAGCAACTGCGAGTGCGAGAGAGAGACCTCCCGCGCTTCAAGGTTTCTCTCTCGCAGTCATTGCGTCTTATGGCGGTTCGGTCCGTTTCCCAAAGTGTTCTCGTAAGCGACTGCGATTGGGAGAGAGAGACCTCTCGCGGTTCAAGGTTTCTCTCTCGCACTCATTGCGTCTTATGGCGGTTCGGTCCGTTTCCCAAATTGTTCCCGTAAGAGACTGCCAGTGCGAGAGAGAGACCTTTCGCGTTTCAAGGTTTCTCTCTCGCACTCATAGCGTCTTATGGCGGTTCGGTCCGTTTCCCAAATTTTTCGCGTAAGTGACTGCGAGTGCGAGAGAGAGACTCTTCGCGTTTTAAGGTTTCTCTCTCGCACTCATTGCGGCTTATGGCGGTTCGGTCCGTTTCCCAAAGTGTTCCCGTAAGCGACTGCGGTTCACAGCAGTCCGAGTCACAGCAGCTAAAAATGCTAAAATATGTGATGAAGAAACAGGGCCCCTCATATAACTGCCATCTAATTCTTTCCGATACGACTTCGTGAACTTTACTGAATGAGCCTATAGGTGCTGTTCGTAGAAATCTTGACCCAAATCTTATAGGCCATTCTCTCAGCCTCCCCCTCCAAGCTCACCTTTAAGATTCCGAAGAATGCGCAAAAACCACGGATGGTTCAAAGAGAGGAATTTTACGATGAATCCTGATTCAAGGCTGAATTATGCTGCGACTAAACAAAGGAATAAGAGGGAATCACTCCTGACATGATGAGTACTTCACAAAATTGATGATGACTAACCAGAACCCTTTCAGTGGTCGGCTCGATCCGACATCCTGAGTTAACGGCGGGCGGGTTTCACCACAATCACAGTATTTAATAGATACTGATGATGGCGCAGATTGATAAAACAATATTAGGAATGAAAAATCATCCAGAAGGGAAATGTACAGAAATTACGAACTCAAGTTAAGTAACTACGAACTCTAACACAGGAGGGTTTACTGGTACACACACACTACACAGTATAGAAAAATGACCTCCTCAGCCACTAAAACTTTTCGGATTTTGAAGAATCTAGCACTAAAAGGACTGAGAGTGAAGGAGTAGACTCAAAAAATGACTAAAAGCCGATTTGTAGACAGATTGAATCGTCGTAAACAGGCGAACGTGATTTGCAAGGTCTTCAGAGCATACCAACGGGTGTCCACTTCAACGACTTATATTTTCCATATATTTTCGAAAAAACGTTACCGGACCCGGTAGGGCGGAGGTCAAAGCCCAAGCTATCCTCCTTCTATTAAGACCAAGAAAAGCAAAATCCGTGTAAAATTAGGAGTTTTAGAAGCGAAAAACGGAAGAGAACATCTTCATAAAAATACGTGTAAACAGAGGTGCTCCTATCCGGCCAAGCACCTCTATTCTTAACCTAACTTTCCCTCTTACGGGTTACGCTGGTTCGTATTCGTTTGCCGGTCTTATATAGAGGTCGTTGGTCCTTCCGCGCAAAAAACATATGATCACAATCGCCACGGTAACGTCAAATCGCTCGATCAAATTTAAAAAAAAAAAAAAGTGACAGAGCAGCACGTTTCTCGCTCACACGCGTACAAAATCGTATGCTCGTCCGCACGTATGCATTTAAAAAAGGATGACGAAATCTCGCTTCTCTCTCCCACCCTTGCAATACGAACTGATTCGCATCCTTTTCGCACTCGCACAACTTTTCCAGAGAAAAGTTTTTAGCATTTTAAAAAGGGACGCGGGGCCCGCACGGAAAAACTTATATTTTTCCCGAAGCATTGAAGCCGAGCCCTACCGATCGGTACCAGGCCCCAACCGAACGGTGCAACGGTTCTCCAGGAACTTAGCTTCATTCTTACAAATATAATATAGGATAATATAGGATGAAGGCTTGACGGTCCCCCGAAACGGTGAAAACTTTTGGTTCAAAATAAAAATTCCGAATCCATCGGGATCTGAAAATAGTTTCGACCTTGTGGCAGAAATGCAGAATTTATCGAGGTGTGAAAAGATTCTTCGGCTTGAATCGGAAAAGATGAAGAAGAAGAAGAAGAAGAAGAAGAAGAAGAAGAAGAAGAAGAAGAAGAAGAAGAAGAAGAAGAAGAAGAAGAAGAAGAAGAAGAAGAAGAAGAAGAAGAAGAAGAAGAAGAAGAAGAAGAAGAAGAAGAAGAAGGTTTAGGGAAAATGGATTAGATGAGAAGGAAATGGGAGAAATAGTGTGGTGGCTATTTCCTATGAAAACATGGTCGATTGCTCCAATAACTCATGCAATTGACGTCACCTTCGCGCGAAGATTGGCGATCGCGACCAGATCAGAGGTAAATGAACCCAATTGAAATAGACAGGGGAATCTAAGAATACTACATTTTCCCCTCAGTTCGACAAACAGTGAACTGAGGAATCATAGTTTCTTGCGTGTTACACTGTTAAATGGTAGGTACTCCATGTTGTTATCAGCGGGTAAAATTTGTCATAGTAAGCTTCTTATACGGCGTACCGGTGAGTTTGTGAGCTTAGCATACAGAGCGGAGGATTTTCCATCCCTCTCTTTTCTCCATTGAAACACGTGTGCTGAACAAGGATAGACAGGGTGATACACACCTCCTCTTTCGATCTTCTTTTCACTTATGCAATCAAAGGAAAAAGTGAGAGAGATGGAAATTATCTTGGCAGCGTCACTGGATTACGGAGGATAGATATAGGTGACAGTGCATGAGAAGAAATGACGAACGGTATTTTTAAGGTTTCAGCGCTCATCAATATTGACGGCGAGGAAAAATACATTTTTAATTCACTTGAGCTTTTCAAACATCCCATCCAATTTTGGATATTATCAATGATTCCTAGAATTTTTAATTTCTCTCTCTCTCCCCCCCCCACCCCCCCCCCCCCCCACGTCCCGGAGAGAAATTATTGTCACCGTGAGAAATTTAGAAGTTAAGGTCTTTCCGTTTTTTGGGATCGCAGGTCCCCCTGAACTCAAGGCTATATATTATTCCCGAAAAAAAATGTCAGTCGCCATTTATCCGTCTGTCCGTCTGTGACACTACGCAACTTTTAACCTATTGATCCGAATTATCCTAAAATAATTATACCGCCTGAGTTTTAAAATGGAAAAAAATGTTACCAAACAATAAAACAATAATGGAATTAGAGCAATTGGGCTCTTGCAAACTTTTGCTATAAGCAAATAAATAGTCCAATCTTATCTAGATACCAGCAAAAATCACGAAATCACACTAAGAAAGTCTAAAATTCAGTGATAAACTCACATAATTCCTATAACGGCAAGATGGTAATGGCGGTTCGACGCAGGTATCATGGGAGATTCCCGTCTATTATGTCACTTTTTCTACGGAAACGCACAGATATGTCTCAATTTAGATAGGAATCTCCCATGATACCTGCGTCTCTCCGCCATTAAGCCGGATTCTGAGAGTTAATTTCGTGATTTTTTAGTGTACTCCGTCGTCATTTTTACAGGTTTTTATATGCAAGAATCAACTCTTCAATCCCCTATAGCAAAAGTTTGCAAGAGCCCCATTCGAAAGAGCGGTTCAGGAAAGTCGCTCATATAGGAATCCACGCCACAAAGTTCGTGAAGTTAAAGTTTGGTTTTGTAAAAGCACGAGTAGAATCAGAAATAATATAAAATGGAGCCGGAATAAAAAACGATAGCAATAATATAATGATAATCAATATATATAATCAATAATGAATGATATGAAAGCATGGATGTTGTTTATTCAAAACATATTAAATAACTGTCAAACTTTTGTATAACTGCTGGCTCAGTTATTTTTCCATCCATGTTTTTTTTTTTTTTGCCACTTCCGCACTCTCGTCAGCAACAAGGAATTTTCCCGCACCGAACCGCAAGAATATTGTTCCTCCCGCAACTTTAGCTCTATGGGACTATTTATCCATTCATTGCCAAGTGATTTTGGCGCAATCATGCTTGAACATGAGTAGCTTTTGCCAAAATTATATATTAAGTGGATGCTTACAAATTTGAATTTTCTTCGCCCGCCCGCAGCATTCATGTCAAACAATCCCATGTTCAATGCATCATACCCTCCTAGCGAACCTCGGTTATGTATCTCCGTTTGCTTTATACAGGGTGCTCAGAAAGTCCGCGACCTGCGGGATGATCGTTTGAGGTTAAACAAATAGTTAAGACAGTCTGTGAGTATGACGCTATGCGTATTGAAACGTATGTATATACAGTGGCACTTGTTTAAAACGGAACCTCACGGGGCGGATACATTTTTCCGTTAGTATCAGGTTTCCTCTATCGGCAGGTTTACCACCTTTATTCACCTTCGACACTTTGGAATTTAATTAAATCTTTAAAACTTATGAAATCGTTAAAACTTTGAAACTTTACAAATTATATTATAATGTTTAAAAATTTGAACTGTATAAGATTTGAAAAAAAGTCTAGTTTTAACTGTTGAGAGACAGAAGTTGCCCGTTTTTCTAATAATATTTTTGCTTTACCATTAAGGTCAAGCACTTCTGCATCATTTTTATCTAGGGCAAAGCTACTAAGGCCCTCCTTTCTCACAATTTTTCCGTTAAATACGCCTTTAAAACCTTCCGTTTTCGCGTTGGACAGGTTCCGCCATGAGCAGGCTGATTTACATTGATTTACCATAGCAATTCTAAAGGGACCGTCAAAATTTTCCGATGATATCGGGTTTCCGCTGCCACGCAAGGTTCCGTTAAAAACAGGTGCCACTGTATATCTAAAACGTTGGCCTTTGCTGTGGTAACCTTGCTTGTAAACCTTGCTTGTGTGTGTATTATCATTTGTAATTTCACCTTTAGAGCAATTATTCTTTTCTTTTTTGACTTGTACTTTAGTTTAGCCCTTGAGGCATTATATTTATCAATTTGGAAAATAAAATAAAAAATAAAATAACCATTAGTAAAGGCTCCCATTAGCTACAGCGGTATATAAAAACTGCTTATAAGAAACTGTAAATAATTAAACTGTAGGGAGTACCCTACGAACACTTTATCACATCTTTAATCTGGGGGGGCCCCATAGCCCCCTTTGATATTTTTATCCAAATCCAAAGACCAATTTTTGTAATATTTAATTCTTTCTTTTTTTGTTGACCCATTTTCCCATTGATTTTAATGGAAACCATTTTTCATCCATAACTAACCTAAAAATTAAAATAACAAAGGGATATGGGGGGAATTTTAAACGCAACATCTCTGAAAAATTTAGATGCATATGGATCAATGGTTAAAAATTGATGCCGCGTTTCACGTTATATGGCTACAGACAACCAGACAGACGCCACAGAAAGTTTGCGCATTTACAGAGAATGAAAGCGACGTCGATCTCCAATGCACGCAAGAATACTCAACTTTTTACCTTCTTTCGAGCATTCTGTTGCAAGGTATAAGTACATATAGGAGTGTCTTTTGAAAAATTTTATTTGGGGGGGGGGATTCACCCCCTTGCCTTGGGGCGCCTCCTAAATTTGTGACCACGCGGAAAAGTAGCTGCTGTTACATTTTACGTAAACATCCTCCAAGTTTCGACTTTTTCTTTCAAACCGCAGTTAAAAGTTAGAGCGGACTTTTTGAACACCCTGTATGCATGTAACTCAACTCACTCAGTTTGTATATGCCTCTATGAATTAGCATAGCACAAGCATGGAAGGCACAGCTTTTGTCGCAATTAAAACTCATAATATCAAGGAAATCTTATTTCTTCGTTTGATCTTTTAGCGGATTTATAACGAGAGCTTCACAGTTAGTTATATTTTCAAAACTTAAACGAGACCTCAAAATTTATTTTGAAAAGTCGTAGGTATTGTTATAAGAAAATGTGTACGTGCGCGATGACGAGGGAGTGCTAATTATTTCGTTGGCCTTATTATTTTTCAGTGGCGGTTCGTGCAATTTGGCAACAATGTTTCCTTCCCAATAAAACGAATGTAAAACAATCGATTCTTCAGGAGGCTGCCAACCTCCTCAAGAATCGATTATTTTACCTAAGTTTACAGGAAAAAGTCCATGGTTGCCAAATCGCGCGAGCCGCCACTGCTATTTTGAATAGCAGTGAATAGCAGTTTTTAATATATAACCATCATTCAGGGAAAAGAAATACATAAACTGTAAGATAATCTGTTCTGCAAGGTATAGTGTTTTAAAAACAGTCTGTTTTGGTGCAAACAGTTTCGCTAGAATGGGTCTGTTGCGTACTTTTGCTACATCAATATAACTCATTGTTTCCAACGGAAAATTCGGCGAAAAGAACAAGAACGATGCGCACATTAAAAAACTTTCAAAATCCACTCATTAATTCAGAAAATACCTTCCATTTCAAACAACCCGCGCTACACTAGACACTATATCACCGACTCATAACTACATAGATGGAACCATCTCGTTTTTGTAAACATGAACAGAACTTACAGACATTGGAATTTTTCGTTTAGATGCGTACATTTCTTATATTATTTTGTAATCTTTGATAAACCGAAAATACCAGACAGCAACTGCAGCTTGTATTTCACGTATTGAAAAAGAAATTCCATCATTTTGCAGTTCCGATGTTGTTTACTTATGCACGGTGGTTCCGTCTATGTAGTAGTAAACCGGTGCAAATAGTTTCTAGTGTAGCGCGGGCTGTTTGAAATTGAAGTAATTTCCTGAGTAAATGAGTGAATTTTGAACGTTTTTGCATCGTGATTTTCGCCGAATTTTACATAAGAATCGAGGTTCTATATTGTTGTAGCAAAAGTATGCAACAGACCCATTGAATTCCCGCAAGAAAGTTCTGGGGTTCATGTTGAGCTATACCTATCATCCACTAATAAGGATAATCCATCCACCCATATTCCATCGTCCAAATTTTTTGTAACAAGCTCATCATTTAACTCAAAGTAAATTTGACTTTGCTCTGCTACTGTTTAAAACGACAAGTCAATTTGTTAAATTTCAGTCTGATCTGCATCCATTGGACCAGCCTAAGTTCTAAAATTAGACCCTAAAACTGTTGATGAGAAGCCCGGTAACGGGCGGAAACTGCACGCGGATTTTTTTTTTCTCTCTTTACCTCTTCAGTCTTTCCGCCCCCCCTTTCTCATCCACTTCCCTCTTGTAAAATGTATGCTTTTTTGACAAGACGAGTCTATGACTTTAGAGAGGCTGGCATAGGCGCACGGTGGGGCAATTCCGGCCAACTTTTTGGCCCCTAAAAAGTTCAATATTTCTACTTTGGAGTACGTTGAACTAGCAAACTGAGCTTTGAGTTTGCAGGTTGAATCTTTGGTCCAATGGAGCTCTAGCACGGTTCGCGTAAAGAATACTGTCACAAGTAAACGTTTTTCCTTGTCTTTAAAGAAGCGATTTCTCTCAGTGTAATAATAGACCAAGAAAGAAAAAAAAAATTGGACATAAAAAATCTGACGTAAAGAATTTTGATCCAATCAACATGGGTGTAACAAAACTATATACATTAATTTTCAAGGCGTGTTCTAGAGGTAAAAATAAGACTTTTTTCCCTATAAACATGGGTCCGAAATTGTAGTCTTTTTGAGTTACAGTGTTGCAAGTTTCCGAAAAACAAATTGAAAATTGGCATAACTCCCTCGTGAATTTTTCTTAATGTTCGTAAATAAGTGCTCTTTTGTAAGTTCAGGCGCTCTTGCCGATTTTGGCCGTGGAAATGCTGTATACACAAATTTGAGGGGGTTTCGGGAATTTTTCTTGATTTTTCTCACTTTTTTTGGCCAAATTATGTAAAAACATGCTTTCGGCTTCATTGAACCCAAAAACGATTAGCATCATTCAAAAGTTCGAAAAAAAATATGCATTTTTGGTCCTTACAACTTTTTCCTTTACGCAAACCACTTCCAATAAAATCGTCCCTGAAGTCGCAGCGGTCGGCCAATAATCGCCTTTTCTTTGATTTTGTCAATTCTTGGCCGACCTCTGCAACTTCAGGGACGATTTTCTTGGAAATGGTTTGCGTAAAGGAAAAAGTTGTAAGGACCAAAAATGCATATTTTTGACGAACTTTTGAATGATGGTCGTTTTTGGGTTCAATGAAGCCGAAAGCATGTTTTTACATAATTTGGCCAAAAAAAGTGAGAAAAATCAAGAATAACCCCCGAAACCCCCCTCAAATTTGTACGTACAGCATTTTCACGGCCAAAATCGGCAAGAGCGCCTAAAATTACATACGAGCACTCATTTACGAGCATTAAGCAAAATTCACGAGGGAGTTATGCCAATTTTTCAATTTGTTTTTCGGAATCCTTGCAACACTGTAACTCGAAAAGACTACAATTTCGGACCCATGTTTATGGGTAAAAAAAAGTCTTATTTTTACCTCTAAAACACGCCCTGAAAATTACTGTTTATAGTTTTGTTACACCCTGTATATACCTATGGATATAAAGCAATATGAAATTAAGGTGGACCGAGTTGCTTCAGTCATAAAACACCAACACTTTTTTTCCGTTCAATGGTTCGTTGTTCGATATCTTGCTCCCTCTGTGCGACACGGGAATATTTTCTTCCTCGCTGTTATTATTCTCTCGAGCGTTTCCCGCGACTGCTCCGGCCAGGTGCGATCGTCGGAGCCAAGAAAATATTTCTTCCAAACGTAAGACTTTGACATTTTCCCTCTCTGCCAAAGCACACAATATGACAATACGAGTGACCATAAAAAATCGCCTCTGATTCCACTTGTACAGCTACTGAGCTACGTGGCTGCTCATATCAATTGTTTATTTTTAAAAAAATAACACTCGTGAGTCCATATGATAAAATTTCAAAATCGAGCATCCCCCTCCTCCCTGTAAAAATATCCCAGTTTCCGTCCCAATAAAATACAGAGTTGACAGATTTGACGTTAAAATCCATGGACGAGTATGTTACATTGATTCTTGGGGAAAGATATACAGCCAAAAGCCCACAGAAAGAAAAATGTTTTAGTTTTAAAAAGAAGTATTTTTGAATTATATGACAAAAAGACGTATTTTAAAATTGAAACTAAGTTTCGTCAAATTAAAAAAAAAAAAATCATTAGATCAAAATACCAAATTTTTAATTTAAAAACAATTGTTTTCATTTAAATTTAGTTATTTTTAATTTAAAAACAATTATTATCATAAAAACTAATTAACAATTAGTATTAATACTTTAAAAACAAATAATTTTAGTTCAAATGGAATGATATGTCCACAGCCTTTGCGTCCAAAAATTTTTCGCCCAAAATTTTATTTTTTCTGGTTATATTTTCGTCCGATGTTATTTCGTTCAAATAATCTAATGTCCAATGAACTACAATGTCCTCAAATAAAAAGGCTATGTCCAAAAAAATGTCCAGAGGTTCATATTTAATGAACTAAAGTATTCCAGTACAATTTTTGTATTCTTGTTTTCTACAGAAAGCAAAATAAATCTTCCTGTGAAATCCATCAGATGATTTGAAAACAGTGCCTACCTGGATAATCGAACTTGTTTACAAAAGATTCATCAGGGTTATGACTTATGAGTCAATTTTATTTATTAAAACAAAAAAAAAAAACAAAAAAAAAAAAAAAAAAAAAAAAAAAAAACCGATACATTTGCATACTGATCGCTTGCAAAATTCATTTGCCCCTTGGACTTTTCAAATTGTTGGACTTCATTTTATGTACTTGAAATCTCTGGACATTTTAATATTAGCCTTTCCTTCTTTCGGACATTTCTTCTTTGGACCTAATATTTTGGATTTTAATGTTTTGGACATAAATCTTTGGACTTGAAAGTTTTGGACATAAAAATTTGAACATCGTTTAAAAGTACGACTTATTTTCATATGATAAAAAAATATTTTTTTTAAATCTAAAACATTTTTTCTGCCGTATATCTGACAACACTAGTAAAGTAGGTATATTTAACTTGGCAACCAATTAGTCTAAAGGCAAATTAAAGGTAATAAAAACGACACACATGATTAAATTGATGAACATTCAGAACAGATTAAGATATTCAAACCGTCTCAATCGGGATCAAAACCGTGAACTGATTGATAGAATAATAAATAGGTATACTGGGGGCGGATCCAGAAATTAGTAATTTTCCCTCCCCAGCTAGTCATTTCATCACACGTGTTAGAAAAGGACTGACATACGGTTGGAAATCGCGTGATGGCTCCTCCCTATATTTTCTTTGTAATACGTACGTGTGTTCAAATGACCTATAGAGAGAGTGAAAGACTAATTTCTGGGTCCGCCTATTGTTAATTGGGCGACTTTATGTCGAAATTAAATGAACAGCATAAAAAATGAATATCGGATGATGCCGTACTTATATGAAAATGAATTTTCAGCGGTCAGTGCCAATTTCTGCCTCCAGAGCTCTTTCACTCAGTGGCACACCGAAGGGGATGGTTTTAGGGTCAAAACCCCCCTAAGCATCAAGATTTTGCGCTAAAAAAGGTCATCTTCTGCCAAAATTGCTTTCAAATCCCCCCCCCCCCCAAGGCCTCAGAAAATGAAAAATTTACGGTGAAACCCCCACCAAACTAAAACTCTCGGGGCGCCACTGCTTTCACTGAAAAGACAAAGTTTAAGTAGTGCCGAAGCAGCCTTCAAAAATAGATTGGTGACCATCGAATTGAAATCGGGCAAATTTTCGCCTAAAATCACCTCTAACTGAGAAAATCTGTTGTTGCCACATTTCACGAGGCGCTACTGGATGAGTCAAAGGCGGATCGATTAATCTGACAACTGTGCAGTGGCGTCGCGTG
Organism: Trialeurodes vaporariorum; assembly: GCA_011764245.1. NCBI lineage: Eukaryota > Metazoa > Arthropoda > Insecta > Hemiptera > Aleyrodidae > Trialeurodes > Trialeurodes vaporariorum. Next base: position 10,954,470 of record VMOF01000024.1, on the reverse strand, counting down.
CCATCTGGCAACAATGCAACTGCTCCATTTAAACTCATTAAATAAATCGAAATTTCCTTGTGCACTGTGCACCCCCTGGATTCGATCTTTTACATGAGTTTAAATGGATAGAATACATTGTTGCCAAATTGCACGCGACGCCACTGCAACTGTGTAATATTCCCATTTGAATACATGAGAAACAATCGATTAGTAAAGGGGTCATGGCCCCCTTAAGAATCGATAGTTTCTCATACGTTCAAATGGGAAGAATCCACAGTTGCCAAATTGCTGGATCCACCCATGGGATGAGTGCGAACAATTTTATGTCTCCTCAGCACCCTCCACGTCTGACAGCGAAACGAGGGCCCTACTTACTTGCTACCTTGCATCGGAAACGGAACGTTTAGAGTGGCGCCCTCTATCTTCTGTCACTAGAAGCTCGAACAATAGCCGCGAATTGAATGCTCTCATGAGCTCGGGTGCAGAGAGCGGCTCTATCGCTCACCTGTGGGATTCTCGCTTTTTCCGTGATCGAAAATCAATTCACTGTATACACATAATAAGTTTGTAAGGGTCGGATTTTATCCCTCGACATTTTCCTCGAAACTTCCTCGACTAAAAAATTGTCATAAAATACAAGGAGGATGAAAAGGATATGAGGATCAATTGGAGGAAAATTTTAGGAGAATGAAGCCGGGTAATTGTGAAATATTGGCTTAAGGAACTGGTCAAATATTCATCGAGAAAAGGTTAAATTGATAATAATGGGACGAATACTTTCTGAGGATTTTAAAAATTGAGTTTGAAAAATGTTAGGATTTGGAGGAAATCTCTAGGTTGGTCCGCAGACCAACCTTTAGATCTCCTTCAAATCCCAACATTTCCCAACCTCAATTCTTAATATCGCTTCGATAAATATTTATTCCATTTCTGTCAAATTATACATTGAGTAAAGGTCGAATTGATAGAAATGGAATGAATATTCATTGAGGATTTTAAAAACTTAGGTTGGAAAAAAATAGGATTCTGAGGAAATCTCAAAAGTTGGTCCTAACCCGAAATATAGCCTTGAGATTTCCTTCAAGTCTTAAATCCAATATTTCACAATTCCCCGATATTTGCCCAGAATTTGCCAAAATTTGAACTCAAAGATGTGCCTCATTGAGCACACACTCTGTAAGTATCAGCCTGCTAAGAACGCCTTCATTCCGATATGTATGCAAAAATAGCAACGCGCGCTTCCTCTTTTCCTCTCACTCACGATTAGAGGTTTCATCACACACGGATTCGAATTAGGGCTGCTGTTTGACGCATAATGGACCCGTTGCGAATTTTTGCAACAGCGTTATGGCGGGTTGATTCTTGTTCCAATAACTTGAAAATCTCACTTGAGAGTATTAAAAACTTCCAAAATCCACTCACGAACTCAATAAATGTGTTTAGCAAAATTACAAGATGGGGTCGAACGAGAGAGCGACAATAAGAGAGTCTCGTCTAATTACAACTTTCTCCTCGATGAATCACTTTTCCAAACATAGGAAGTTGTGATTAGATAAATGGGACTCCCAAACACACACAACCAATAAATGTGTTTAGCAAAATTACAAGATGGGGTCGAACGAGAGAGCGACAGTATAAGAGAGTCTCATCTAATTACAACTTTCTCCTCGATGAATCACTTTTCCAAACATAGGAAGTTGTGATTAGATAAATGGGACTCCCCCAGCACAACAAATTGCCAAACCAAGGAATTGCCTATACTTTTACCAGAAAATTCTCTTGCTTTCAACAGAATCTGTTCATATTGAACCCGTATTTTGTCAAAATTTTTAAGCACTAAGGTACGAATACCAAAATTCTATGCGAGCCGGTCTTTGAAATCATGAGGTGTGGCTGGTGGACTGGACACATTAGGGGCTGTAATTGGTCCCTTTAAAATTTAAAAAGAAGAACTCTTTAACCAAGTATCCCTCCGCCACATTTGATAAGCTATTTATGGGCGTGTTTCAATCAGCTGATTGCTTATCGAACGTAGCGAAGGGATACTTGATCAAAGAGCTCTTCTTTTTGACAAACACATTTAAAAGGAAAAATAACAGCCCTTCATTTATCCAGTCTTCCAGCATTATCCAGAGATTACTAAGCCAAAGATATATGGCAAGTCCTATCCCCGCCATGTTAGAAAACCGTTAATCGACATTTCGTAAAAAGAAAAAAACGCCTTCAAATAGGCCGTGATACAATACGGCGTACCACCTGGTGGGCCATTTTTCGTAAACATTGCTATTACTGGAAAATAAAGGAAATAAATTCAAGGCACACACTTTTTAGAGTCCCTTGATGGAAATATTGTATAGGGAGTACCGACACGACGCTTTATGCATTTTGACAGGAGTCGATTCAGTCGACTGCCTGAACGAATTCGAAGGTTAAGTTCAACAGTGGACCAGTGGTGGACTGGCGGATTTGCCGGCATTCCGGTCCGTTCCCATACGTTCCTCTACGAATCGACTCCTTTCGTGTGGAGCCTTCGATGTCGTCGACTCCTGCTCGACTCCGTGAGAGCCTAAAACCAACGACCAATCACAACTCGTTGAGCTCGTGTCGGTACTCCCTATACAATATTTCCATCAAGGGACTCTAACACTTTTCTGAATTTGTTTACTTTACAAACACGTTGACAAAATGGAAAATGTCTAGGGAAAAATTTAATCACTAAAAGAACGACTAAAACTTTAATCAAACGTCATTTACTGGCAGCCGAACGCACTTCGGTTACTTTCAGAATTGTTTGCAAAAATGGTCCACCAGATCGTATGCCAGTTTGCCCACTTCGTAGGAGTCGATTAATAGTTTTGAGCAGTTCTGCCATATCTCTTTAGCTTAGTAATCTCTGGCCTTATCTAATGATTTCAAAGATCGGCTCGCACCACTTCTGGTTCCTTAAAAATTGGAGCAATATTATTTTTTCAGATTTCCTCATCGTTTTACTAAAACAGTCAATCGTGACATTCGTGACGAGCAGGGAATTTAAAGTCAATGGCTTTCGTGGCTTAGATGATTTTTTTTAAACGCGAAACTCACAACTAATCGGGATTTTGAATTTCCAGCTTCTCACTTTTAGATTCTGTTCGTAATAACTTTTTTTTTTTTTTTTTTTTTTTTTTTTTTTTTTTTTTTTTTTTTTTATGACCTTCATTTCTCGACATCGATTCTATCGACCGCTTCATGACTATAATGTCTCCCTTTTTATTGTATCATTATTATGGAAACAAAATTCTAGATCTTTGGATGCTCAAATTAGTTTTCGAGTATTTTAAATTTGAACACGAAACAGTTGATTCAGTTCAGTTCATTCAGCTGCAGTATTTATTTATGATCAACTACTGTAATTGACAGGAAGTTTGATTTGAATGCTGCATTTTGAAATAAAGAAACATTCAATGAGTGCTGCTGATGAGTGAACATACATGTGGATCCGGCGCGCGACCGCGTCGTCCCAGCTCCCACTTCGTTTTACTGCGTGCAACTATTCCTACTTAAGGGATATGGAATTGCCTACCAATCAAATTGAAGGAGTTTCATGTCACTAAGTTTGAGTATGAGATTGTGTTTCTGTGCTTTAACTCTTTAACACCATGGCACCTTCATAACGAAGATAATTAATTGTATGAGTCGACTTCCAGTGATCTTTTCAAACATTTCATCGTTGTTTGATCGCGCATAAAAGTTGCAGTTTGTCGAGATATTGGTGATTTGTGCGTCTGCGAGACTTAAGATATTACAAGACTAGCGCTTCATCAATTGTATGTAAGTACAGTGCATAGTTATTAGACGATGGATGGTGTGTCATCTGTTCACCAATTTCAGTCAATAAAACCCGTTGTGAGGTGAATTTAATTTGATTTTTGAGTGCAATACAAGACCCACAGTTGACAGTATCTCTAACCCCCGAAATAAATCATAAGCGATTCAATGCAGAGAGTGAATCACAGTGGATTCATCTGCGAAAATTGAGAGTCGTTCAGTCGGAATTAGGAACGAATACATGGTGTAGTTCCTTGGCGTTAAAATTTAAGCTCCTTCGAAAGTGGGTGACCGAGATAAGCCCTTTCGTTCACATAAAATTTAACTTTTTTCAAGGCTGAAAAGTCGTAGTCACTAATTTGATTAGTGCACTAACAGAATCGAGTACCTATACACTCAAGTAATATCGAGAAAACAGTTTTTGAGTGCAATGCAAATACATCCAGTACCTACCCCCGAAATAAACCATCGGCACTTAAATGCTGAAGATATGGATATTCAATAATTGAGGAGTACTTCGGTAAAAGGGCGGATAAAACAGAAGGTCTGCTCGTCCTGATTTCAAAGTCCTGATTTCCAAATGTTTTTGCGTGGGATTCTGATAAGGAAAACTTCTCTGAATTACCTGACAATCAGAGTGTACAGTCTAATCTTTCACTGATTAAGAAAAGCAAATCCAACTCTTCATAATCTCATACAATCGCTTATTGAAATCAAGTTTTTAGAGCACGAGCACACCGCTTGTTTTGTCCGTCTTTTTACCGAAGTACTCCTCAATGGGGCAGTTGCAAAGGTCTGACATTTTGTGAATTCCATAAAGAAAATGATAGTACTTGATGAGCTGATAACAATGATGCCTTTGGTTTTTTCCTAAGTGTCCCGGTTTTGGAGATACACACGCGCAAAGTTGTAAAAAATTGTGGGCGTAGTGACGTCACTACGCGGAATTCCCATTTAAAACAATGTATTTCTGGCCAAAATTTCATCCCTGGAACAATGGGACTTAATTAGAAACCAAAGGCATCTTTGTTCTCAGCTCTTTAAGTACTTTCATTTTCTGCATAAAAAACACAACATTCCAGACCCTTGCAACTGCCCCATTACGGAAATGGTCAGGTTTTTAAACGATTTCAGTTGGAATCAGGAACGAATACCTATTATAGTTCCTCACACGTAAAAATGTTAACTCCTTTGAAAGTGGGTGACCGTAAATACTTCGGTCCAGATAAAATTTAACTTTTTTCAAGGCTGAAAATCGTCGTCACTAATTTGATTAGTGCACTTATGACAAAATAGAGCGCAGTACCTACTTGCCGCGCTGCTGCGACTAAGCCTTAATCACGACTACTTTGCTCGAAAATACAAAATCAAAACAACATTAAATTCCGATGCTCGTTATCAAAAACTCACCTCCATTCTTCCCAACCCAAATACCCAAACCACAGGGCGAACATGACGGAATATATTGCACGGGGATGCGAGTAATAGCACAATAACACTGGCACTCTTCCAATTTAAAAAACAAAAACAAAAAAACACCGAGTTATTTTCAAAACACAAACACTTTCCGAAACTTTGTATTCCTCTCAAAACACATGCACTTTTCTAGGACACATCGCGGCTCTCGATCAGCTGACAGAAGACTCGGCGATAAACACTCCTCCGATCAACCTATCAATTTTCCGCGCAACGGTTTTTTTTGTTTGTTTTGTTTTTTTTTTCGCGCAAAAAGGATCAAAATAACGGAGGACAATACAATGTAACCACGGTTGAAATGATTCGTCTGTCACGTGATATAAAACCGAGAAAAGAAGAGCGAGATATTTTCTCTACGAGTGGAACAGCGGCATGTTAACCTTAACTCTTTGCCGCGAAGATGTGCAACAGCGCAAGGAAATAAAAAGAAAAAAGAAAAAAAGCGTCTAAATTTAAATTTGACTCACACTTCGGCGAAGTTTTACTCTCACTGTATGGATTCGTCTGTGGTGTGAGAGTAATTTTTTTTTTTCGGGGCCCTCTCTGTTTTCTGCGCTTCGCGTGCGATAGAGGAGGAGGTTCACGGTAGATATTTACAACTCGCGACTTCTCGCCAATCGGAAGGAGAGCGGATGATGGTGGAGAGTGGACCTATAATACGTATATACGTGCGACCGGGTCTTTGCTCTCTCACTTTCTCTCTCTCTCTCTCTCTCTCTCTCTCTCTCTCTCTCTCTCTCTCTCTCTCTCTCTCTCTCCTCTCTCTCTCTCTCTCTCTCTCTCTCTCGCCTCTCTCGCTCTCTCGCTCTTTCTCCCTCCCCCTCTCCTCTCTCCTCTCTCTCTCTCTCTCTCTCTCTCTCTCTCTCCCTCCTCTCACCCTCTATTTATCTTTCTACCCCTCCTCTCTCACTCTCTCACTCTCCTTATTGATCGACGGGGGAGCCTCGGTTAACACTCACACCGTCTCCCACTAACTCACACCAACGCACACTCACACGGGTACTCGCACTTGCCTGACCTACATTCTACCGTTCATTCATCTCTCCCGCACAATCGAAAAAAGCACCCCCTCTAGTAAAAGTAGGGGTCGTTGATGTATCAGGTGAGCTCTTTCCCTGCGAACTTGATCTAGATCCTTATGATGAGATCCGTTGAAAAGCTCACCTGAAGTTTTATGAGCCCCTCGGTCTTGGTCGTAGCTTCAATTCCGCCTTGATATTGTTGTTGAGGAGTGATGACACGAAGTTACAACTGGCTGCATTATAAGTGGGGTCAAGACGGATCTGTGTCTGCATGCCGAGGTTGTTTAACCCTTTCAGTTTATTATGATGAAAATTCAATGGAACAAAATTGATGCCGAGAACAGTGCGACGAGCAATCTTTTCTCTTCTTATTCCGTTGGCTTGTCGTTTTTTTTTTTTTTTTTTTATTATTTATTTTATGTCTCCATTTTAAAAATAGTCCACATATAGACACGATATCTCACACCAAAACCCTTGCGGGCGATCGACTCCATTTGTCAAGCTGAATCGATAGAGGGGTCACTCGGGGGGTTTCTGTGACATCACCTTTTTGTTCATGTTTGAGAGTCATGAGGCGTTATGAAGGATACGGCCCCAGTACCAAAAGATATGAAAACCCTTGAGGGCGATCGACCCCATTTGCCAAGCTGAATCGATAGAGGGGTCACTCGGGGGGTTTCTGTGACGTCGCCTTTTTTTTTTTTTTCATGTTAAAGAGTCATGAGGCGTTATGACGGATACGGCCCCAGTACCAAAAGATATGAAAACCCTTGAGGGCGATCGACTCCATTTGCCAAGCTGAATCGATAGAGGGGTCAGTGGAGTCACTCGGGGGGTTTCTGTGACCAGGAGATTACCGTGGTTTCCAGCGATGGGGACCAAAAATGCAATCTGGCCGCCCTCCGCTAGTTGGCGCCCCTCAAACCTAAATTTGATCACCAACCCCCTTTTTTTGCTTGTTGCACACTGATTTTGCCGCCCTCTGTGATTCATTTTGAAATTTTATAACTTTCTTTTTTTCTTTCTTTCTCCCCCCCCCCCCCCCCCTCTTTTTCTTCTTGGCTGTTCACCCTGATTTGGCGCCCTCGGAGAGTACCGCCCGTGGCAAGGTACCTACAGCCCCCCACAGCCCCCCCCCCACGGCACGCCTTGCCTGACCTAACCTTACCTTAAAAAGCCTTTATGTTGAGTTTTTCCCTCTTGTGGGGTTGAGAAAAAGTAACCCACAAGATTGGTTTGGGAGTTAGGGGAGCAAGATTGTCCCCGCAAGGACGGGAGTGTGCTCTCTCTCTCTCTCTCTCCCCTTCTCTCTCTCTCTCCCCTTCTCTCTCTCTCTCTCCCTCTCTCTCTCTGGCTCTAAAAATCTGTCTTCGGAACATTGGGGTCCCTTGATTAGATAAGGTGGATTCTTCATAGCCAACCCCGTTTCAGCGGCGGCTCTTGCAATGTGGCAACAATGGATTTCCTCCATTTAAAACTGTGTAAAATAATCGATTACTTGGTGAGGCGTAGCGCCTCACCTATTATCGATCTTTTTGCATGCGTTTAAATGGCAAAAGGCACGGTTGCCAGATTGCACGAGCCGCCACTGCCCCGTTTCCATCTCCATGTCCAATAATGATGATTTTCCGATCAAGCGCATTGTTTTTGATACCGCACGTAGATCCAAGACAGAGGAATACATTACGACGGGACGTCTAGCGAGACAGTCTTAAATGACAGGCTATTTTTGGAGTAAAGATGTGAAACATCCAGACAGACTGTATGCAACGGTTCAAGCAAAAGCATTCAGGGGACAATCCACTCATTAAGCTCGAAGCATTTAGCCCCCCCCCTACTCTATCAATCCAACACCCTCCCTCACCCCTCCCCCACCCATTACTTTCTTTTCCTGAAAAATCCGTCTCTCTTGCATGCATTGGTTCATTTGCCGTCTCATTCAGTCTTTTGTTCTATTTAAGCCCCGTATGAGACCAAATGAGTGTTTTTGGAGCATTTTTGGAACATGCGGTTTCTTACCATGCACTCATTATTTACTTATGACACCGAATCTGATACAGCGTTCCGCGGTCCCGCGTCTCCCAAATAACGAGGCTTGGCAATTAATGGGGATTTCTCCACACTCCTCCACACTTTGCCACACTTATCCACGCTACCTCACGCTTCTCCACACTTATGCGCACTTCTTTTTAGTTCTTCACGCTTAGTCACTTCCCCATGCTTCTCAACGCTTTTTCACACTTCGAAGCGGGAGAAGTGTGGAGAAGCGCGTGACTAGGCGCGAAAGAAACGTGACTAGGCGTGAAGAAATGTGAATAAACTTGATAAAGTGTGGAGAAGCGTGACGAAGCGTGGAGGTGGTATGGAGAGGTGGGAAGGGGCCAGAGATTACTTAGCCTAAGAGATATGGCATAACGATTCAAAAGTGTTATTCGACTCCTACGAAGTATGCAATGTGGCGTACGCTGGTGACCGTAAACATTGTTACTACTGTTGTTGTTTGAATGAGATTTGACAGCAACGCCACCAACTAAATTAATAAGATTAATAAAGTGTTTGGGAAGTTTAATGAGCTCTGAGTATATTTTGTACGTGAATCTGAAAATCTAAGTCACTTAAATCATCCCATCGGCCATTAAATGACAAACATTTAGATGCTGCAGAGAATCTAACCTCATTTCCAACAACATGAATAACAACAATGTTTACGGTCACCAGCGGACTGCACGTTGTATCACGGCCATTCTGCAGGCGTTTTTTACGGAGTCCGGCCAACGGTTTTTTAACACGGCGGAGATAGGAAGTGCCATATCTCTTAGACTTAGTAATCTCTGGAAGGGGCAGTTCGTTTGAACCATTTCTGAAAGGTAAAGGCCTGTATTTTTGCTTTAAATCGCTGACAAAGCAAAGGGCTCTCAAAACGTCCCCTCTGCTCTTCCGGGGCACCACCGACGTTAATTGTCAATGGGAAAAGAGACTTACGAGCAGACCTGTGTTTTTGGTGGGATTTTAATCGCTGACAAGGCGGCTCTCAAAACGTCCCCCTCTGCTCTTCTTGGGCACCGCCAACGATAGTTTAGGTGGGAAAAGAGACTTACGAGCAGACCCGTCTCTTTGGTGGGCTTTTAATCGCTGACAAGGGGCAGGGCCTTCAAAACGTCCCCTCTCCTCTTAACCCCTTATGGACCAAGCCCGTATATACTCGGTTTTCTCCTTTAGTCTGTTTCACATTGCTCCAGTATCGGGATTCCGAATAAACACGATTCTGTAAAAAGATGAGATTTCGTCTGGCGCCTTCAATCCGCCGTATATGCAATTCCAACTCCCCCGAGTACGAACAGTTACCTACCTCCCCTATACAAACGGAAAAGTGGCGTTCATGTGAACTAACCTGGTCTTTAAAGGGTTAAGGGGCACCGCCAACGTTAATTTCAATGGGGAAAGAGACTTACTAGCAGACCTGTGTTTTTGGTGGGATTTTAATCGCTGCATGACAGGGCGGAGGGTCCTAGAAACGTTCCCTCTGCTCTTCCAGGGCACCACCAATGTTATTTTAAATGGGAAAATAGACGTACGAGCAGACCTGTTGTAAAGCCCGTGCCACCTTAAAAAGCGAACGGAATTTAAATGTAGGAATTTGAGTAACTAAGGGTCTGAAATGCTCTTAAAAGCAAGTGTTTTTCAGATTTAAAGTGGTTTTGCTATTAATTTAATTAAAATTTGCCCCTCGAAGGAGCTATCTCCAAGATATGTCGATACGCGACCACTATCGAGTAAAATAGGTATCGATCGAAAGAACATGAAAAACTGAGCATTTTGGCGCAATCTGAAGATCGCGATCGTGTTTCGTAATCGACACATCGAATTATTATTATGATATCGAGTGCAAAAACCGAAATCGACCCTCGATTTGCGTACAAAATTATCAGTTTTATTTACCCTGTCGAACGATGTATCACTCGATAAAGGTCGTCTAACGGAATTTTTGAGATCAGCACCGTCTGGAGGGGTTAACACGTTAAACAGGCTTGGGGGGTCCTGAATCCAAATGTTGACTGGATTTATGTGTCAAAGCCGTATTTTTTTCTGGAAAGAAAGTACTAGCACAGAATAATACAATCAGAACGGAAACTCCCATAAGAGCCAATGGAAGCAAGTTTGGAATTTAACGGCACCAATAGGCAACGCTGTGTTCCTATATCCCAACATGGCGGACGAGTGTGATGTGTGTTAAAACTCATTTATTTCTGTAAATTCTGGAAAGAAATCTTAAGTTTCCGGCCTCACTTTTATTCTTATGGCATTTCAGAATGAAAATTTCGCGGATCATGTCCTATATTTATTTTTTTCGCGCGCGAATCCAGATATAAACATCCTATATCCCAACATGGCGGACACGAAATGAATTTGCTTCAAAATCCGACAGAGTTTCCGTTCTGATTGTATTATTCTGTGGTACTAGCTGTTTAGAGTATTTTCGATCGCTAGTTTTTTTTTATTATTATTATTTTTTAAATTTTGACTTTAAAAATAGGAGAAATGACTTTTTGAAAATGGGTAAATATCGAACTTTGGCCTTCGATAAACGAGAACGTATCGACCTTTGGTTTACGCCAAAATACTCAGTTTATCTGTTCTTTCTAATAACGTATCACAAGATCACAACATAGGGGTTGCCATTTTAAAATATCAAGTTAAGAGAGCCCCCCCCCCCCAAGGATTTTGATCAACAGTCAAATGCATGTGTATTGAATAGTCCCAATTATTAAATAATCGATACTTCTGGTTCTGGCAAAAAGAAGGAGCGGCACTACCCCGCCTTACAATCCTTACATTAATTCGCATTATTTTAACTGCGGTAGAACCCTTTTTTTTGGTCGTCAGAGCATACTTTTTTTTCGGTTGTTGGATGAGACATGAGACCCCCCCCCCCCCCCCCCCCCCCCCCAACCACCACCACCACCACCAAAAAATGACGTTCCTGCAAAGAACAAGAAGTCTTTGGTGTTGGTGCACGACAAGCTACCAGAGATTACTAAGCTAAATTTAGCTTAGTAATCTCTGCAAGCTACAGGCAGAAACTCGGAACTCCCGAGGAAAATGAAAATTGAATTTCGCGCCGATCGATCGATAGCTCGAACGGTTCGTCTGCTAACCTAACCTCAAATTATGCAAGCTTAAGTTAGCGACGCAAAGATAAAAGCACGAGCTTTTACTTCATACTTTTACAAGATACATTATTCATTCTTACAATAATACAATCACAATATTTTTCAAACTTTTTGAACCCGTCGTTATCATCGGTCACGAAATGTTACTTTAACACCGCGGATTATTTCAACTGTGCATGACTGTGTATTGATCACGAGATTAAAATGTTGGGCATCGTCCATAGATTTGCAACCCTCAACATATCAAAATTAAGAGGTAATTTTTAAGAATGTGTCTCATGATTATTCTCTACATTGAATATGTCTCCTTTCTTCGACTCTTGTTTGTGTTTTGATCGCTTTAGGCTAGTGTTGTTAATCAGAACACGATGGAACATTTCATTTTTTGTACTTGCGTTAAAGCCAGCACAGTTGGAGTAATTAAACCAAATAGAACAAGCACAATAACCTCCACAACGAGTTGGTGGGCTGATAGCGCGTACTACTTGCGGTTCTCTGAGATGTTACCTGATTTCCGTCAATGTTAGTGCTCACTACTTGTTGTTTGTCTCTGAGATGTTAGAGTTCGCTTCAGAAGTGTTGGCTACTGACAGCTCTTTGTTTACATGTGCGGACGGACATATTTCCGTTGCACCGACCGAAGCTTGATAGTGCGGTCCCCATCAACCCCTACTTAAGCACCCTGCCTGCGCGGTGGATGCAGAACCGCGCATGTAAACAAAGAGCTGTCAGCGGCTAACACTTCTGAAACGACCTCTACCTGATTTCTGTCAATGTTGCTCAAATCTTGAGTTCTTTAACCTGTTGACTGTTTTAAATCCCAATTCCATATTTTAGATTAAATCTGCAGAGCCTTTCCCCTAGAAATAATATGGAAAACAAATAAAAAAGACAGTTTCAAACAGGAAACAGAACGCTAGAATTTGGATAATTTAGTTACTCTGTATCTAGTTACTCTGTGAAAGAGAGATGGAACTGTGGTGTCCACGGTTCGAACTTATTGGCCCTGAAATCACCTCAAGTTGCCTGCTGTAAAAGTTGGCAACTTCATTCCCAAGTTTAGGAAAAGTGTCTATTTATATAGGAATACCCGATTGTTGTGTTACGAGGCCATCATGGTTGCGTCTTAACAGTTCTTATAAAGTTAAGTGGATTTCAAAAGTTTTCAGCAGAGTTGAAACATTATTATTTGTGACTATAAAACACTATTACAGCAGCTCGCTCTCCGCACCGCTAAGATTCCAGCTGCTCCAAGCCAACAAGGCAATTAAGTGAGGGGTACAAGCATTTCAAATCTAGTAGCCAGGGTTGGCGTCGTAAATGAAGTGACCAATTTATTTTTTTAATCTTCAACTATTTCTGTACAATTTATAGTTACATTGGAGGATTCAGGCCTCGCAAACGGAACAGGGGGGCAACTTGAGATTTTCGCCTTGGTGTCCCCCCTTTTCTTCTTTCTCTCCCCTACCCTTCCCTTCTCCTCTTTGGTCAAACGAGAGATGGGGGCGATTGTCCCTTTCTCCTCCATCCTGTATCCGCCAATGCATAGTGACCTTACTCATGGTTGAATGTAATGTGTCTGCATCTCTCTAGGGTTTTTTTTATCCAAAGAAAATTTTTGTTTCCAGGGTTGAACTTGAACAACACGGTGCCTCTCTTGCAAAGGTTAGATACAGAAAGGTCTTGCCAGTCTTATCCAGAATGCGGAAGTCTTCGATCACATCATTCTGTCAGCTCTGGAAACGAGTCCAGCATCAACCTAGCTGCAATTTTTAACTCAACCAAAATCAAGATTACTGACAAACCTTTGGTCCCGAATAAATTCATCATAGATCCAGCAATCATATCCAATGTTGATATCATAGATAAACCGCGAAGTGAAAAGACTATCGTAGAACCGGAAAGCCCGAATGTCATCGAAAAGCAAGCTATTACAATGATTATCATCAGGAGGAAGAAAATGAAGAAACACAAGTTGAAGAAATTGCGGAAAAGGATGAAGTTTGAGTGGAAGAGGCAAGCTCAGAAGAGAGAAAAGATCAAAGAGCTCAAGTTTCTCAACGATTTGACTCAGCAAATCAAACGAGCGGAAGCTTTCAGTCCGGCAGAATATTCTAAAGAAAAACGAAGTGTGATCAAGCAAACACTTTTGCCGTTAAAGTACGAGGAAATGCCGCAGTGGTATGCCAAGCAGATAATGGACCAGGAAAAGAGAGAGGCAAGGGAGAAAAAGGAAGATGAAGAGAGAGATAAAATGTTGGAAGAAATTAATAAAATTTACAGAGTTAAGGGCACTTTGAGTTGAAATGTTTTGATTCCAAAATGTTCTGTATTTCGTGCATTTTTGCTCTCAAAAGTCTTGGATGAATTTGTTAGAGAGAGGAAATGATTATTTTGTATAAGAATGAATGATTGTTTCATATTTTAAATCATGGATTTGTAGTTGAAGCTTGATTAACATTTAATTTTGCATCTCTCGCTGGTTACTTTTCATGATTTCCTGTCAAGAGAGACTCACAATTTGAATTTAATTGTTGTCCCAACTCTGAGTCTCTGTTTTGGATCTTCCGTTTATATTTGAAACACTTTAACTACATCAGTTTTCTCCGACTTTGGAGCCATCCAATTTTATTGTTTTTATTTGTTAATTGTGAGAAAGTTAAGATTATTAAAATAGTAAAAAGAAAATTTTGCCTTCTAATTGTATTGACTTCCCTGATTTGGTTTATTCCACAGCAATAACTTTTTTTTACCACCTTGCATGAAGAGTTTAAATTCTTTATTATTACTCCATTAGATCCATTAATCATTCAGCCTGGAAAGACTGCTTATGCTGCGCGCATAGCAAGTGTAGTTCAACCTATAGGATTCCATATAGGGGTGCAAAATGTTCCAAAGTGTCGGAAGTTTCACCCGATCCAGGACTTATTCCTCATGGAATTTTTTAAAAATTTCCTCACAAAATTGTGCAAAATTATGACTTTTTTGTGTGCGTATTTTAACACCATATGTATGTACGCAAATTGACCAATATTTTTGAAATTTTTAAGTCATTTCCTGAGAATATTTAATTGCCATTGAAAAAAAAAAAATCGGCAAATTTTCTCAACTTCCCTAAAATTTCCTCACTTTCAGGCGATCAGCGGATTGCCAGATCATTTGCACTTCTGGTCCCATATAAGGGACAGTATTTTAACTCGAGTCTTCTGGAAATTCAAAAAAATTGCCTCCCACATAAAATCATCTGAGAAAAAATCGTTCATTTCAATGGTAGAGGTCTTACATTACAGTGACAACTTTTTTAGAACACATGTGTGAAAGGCTTCACTTTGAAGGGATTGGCTCTTCAACTGTCGCATTTGGGCAGTTATATTGGAACAATCCGTAGGAGTCAAATTGAAATTGTTTGGAATTAAAAAAACAAATTGTCTAAAAACGAATTTAAATTTAAATGTTTGAACCTGGTGGAACACTTGGGGTGCGACTCAAAGACCTTACTAAAACACCTCCAGCACTTTTTCAAGGCAGGTTTTCACCAGCCTTGAAAAAATTGCCCAAATCGTAACATTCGATGCAGAACTGAACTGGAGGAGGCACCCTTCAATCCTTAAACACTAGTTAAAAAGGAAAATCTCAAGTCCAGGCCAACTCAAGGAGGTTTTCTGTTTTAGTCTCTGAATTGAGGTAATGGTTGCGAGGTAGGCATTTCTGGAAGTGCCTTTCGTGCATTGAGTAAATGAAAGTTTTTAAGAATAAATCGTCCTGGAATTTCACGAGAGGGTAGACCCAACTCTTTTTACCCAAAATTTGGTCTAGGTGCCACCATTTTTTTTTGTAATAAATACAAATTGAAGTTTTACAAGTTTATTTTAGTCAAAACATGGTTTTCATTAAAGAGCTTCCCTTGCATCCTTTTTTTGATGACTATTGTGCGGAGAACTAGAAAAAAAAAAAACCTCAATGAACCTTAAACAAATTATGATTATTTTACAACGATTTTAATGTTACATTTATAGTACATCCTTTTCTACATATATTTACAGTCAAAATAATGATTTACGGACAGTAAAATCAATCAACATTCTTAAAGTTAAGTAATTTGAACGGAATCAAATCCAGAGCTTTCCTGAGAGTGAGAGAGAGAGAGAGAGAGAAAAGAGGCGTCTCAGTGTTCTCCGAGTTCGGCTCTAGATTTACCGACAGCTTTAGGCATTCTTTTATTGGTCGAATCCTCCAATTCACGAGATTTATAATAATGAGGAGCCACTTCCAAAAGCCATTTACTCTCTATTTCAATGACCTGCAAACATTGACCAAGAATAAATTTCAGCTGAATCAAGCATACAAAAATTATGAAAGTGAAAGGATTTTAGAAGCAAATTTAAAACCTGACTGGATGAAAGATTCAAAGATTGGAGAGAACTATACTTCCTTGACAACATATCACTGATGAGATTTCATGGATGCAAAATATGCTCAATAGATAGCAATCCAGTATAGCGTGTTGTATGGTGCCAGATAGAAAAATACAGGAGCGCGAATGCAGTTTGTCGAGCAAAACTAAACACAAACACAACCTGTAGAACGATTTTGTCAAGTAGGTAAGACTCGACACACAAGTGGTAAGGATTAAGGTTAAATATGTCTATTTTTTGCAGTGCTGCCGTTTTGCGTATAATTAATTGCATTTTTCAATTCACTGATGACTCCACCAGTTGAGAAAAGATTACACAATTCAATTCGGTGTATGACTGTGATGCACGAAAATGCTCGCATCTGCAATCTTTTCTCCACCGGTGGAGTTGTCGATGACTTTAAAAAAACTTGTGGTTATTTTAATTAATGAACAGTTTCCACCAATTGAGAAAAGATTACAGATCAGAGTATTTTCGTGCATTTCAGTCATACATCAAATTGAACTTTGTAATCTTTTCTCAACCGGTGGAATCATTGGTGAATTGAAAAATGCGGTTAATTATACGCAAAACGGCAGCCCTGATTTTTAGCCAAATCTGGCAGCAATGATTTTTAATCTTTTTTTTATTGAGTCACTCGGAGAAAAATGTGTAGTCAGTCGTCAAATTTTGACAATGCCTCAAGTGACTCATCATGTTCTACACGTGTAGTCTTCCTTGCTGCATTACACTCACGACGTTTGTAAATAAGTAGTTGTAATAATGGTAGTAAAGTCCAGCCGCCCAAACCATGTGCTCATTATGCTTGTATTTCAAAGTGAACGACTGGACTGAGAACACGAAAAGGGAATAGGAAGGAACATAATTAAAAGAGATAGTAAAATCAAACCTGTCGCATGAATTCTTTGGTCGTAAAAACGAGCTCATGGTACAGAATCCAACGAGGTAGGGACTCAAATAGACAACTATTGGGATGAATCATCACTGTTTGACTGTGCTTCACCGTTTTGTAGTGACCGCCTTTCGATAGTCGCGCTATGTGATAGAAGTAACCTGCGGTGACAGCCTGGAAGAAGAGGAGAAATCAAATCATATCAAACACAAAACTCGCACCTGACCTAACCTGATCACTGATTTTTTAGTACACTTATCATAATTTTTGCTGGTTTTTACACAAGAATTAACTGTTCGACTGCTTGAAGCAAAAGTTAGCAAGATCCCCATCCTGAAATACTTGACAAAATACAAGCGCAAAGGGGGGGGGAGGGGGGTCTTCGCCTTAGACAAGGTACCTAGTACCCCTATTTTTTCCTTGAACACATTGAAGGGGGGGTGGGTCACTAGACTTGATGCTTCATGGTCTTGTAGCTCTAGAAAAGGCCTTTCACTTGGCCTCAAGATCATTTTCCTGCGACTTTTCTGGCTCAAGAAAAAAAAAGGGGGGAAGGCACGAATTCTTATCTAAAAGTAAGACCCCCTTTGCGCCTAAACGGGGAGTCGCAGATATTTGAGACTCAGTGGAAATGTAGCTATTAACCCTTTCAGTCCGACACTATTACAAACCCTTCTCACAAATTCATTATCAATCTCAATAAATAGAATGAACTTTTCTCATTTAGTTTGATGCGCATCTAGTGATTTTTTTGAAAATACATTTATAACCATGTTACTTTGGTGGTACAAATTTGTACCTTCAGGAAACAAAGGGTTAATAAGCCCTTTCGTATTCTATCAATGCCGTTTTTCTAGGGTGTTCATAGCACACAAAAAAATGGGCGGCAACGACCTTTTAAAACTTTGACCCCCCATAACTTTTGAACTGGAAGGAGTTGAGAATCGTGACTTGGGCCATTTTTCAATGTTTTTGATGAAAAATCAATTCCTGAAATAAAAACACCCCCATTCCATTTAATAAAACAAAGTTGCCTCCCAAGGAGGGACCCCCAAAATTTGTATGGGGCTTAAAAGAGACTTTGGCTAAAGTAAGGGTATTCAAGTTTTAGCGTTTTTCGAAAAAATTGATCATTCAAAAGTTAAGAGGGGGGGAGGGACAATTATTACACCCTGTCAATCTGCCTCACTCGCACTCATCGAGGCTTATGGGAATTTTATTTTTTCCTGGCTTTATTTTCGGGAGTTTCAACTTAAAATTTTCAGGGTATCTTCTTGAAGTATGCTCGCAGGTGCCGACTTTTCTCAAATTTGTGCTTTTTGCATATATTCATCAATTTAGCCAAAAACTGTGGACTCTTTAAGCAGTGCGACATGGTGTCCATGGTTCAAACTAATCGGCCCTGAAATCACAGTTAAAGTTAATTTATTATTTTGTTTATGTCATCTGCTTGACTTACATTCTATCTGCCTAATTTATTTTTGTTGTAGGTTTTACGAAATAAAATAAGTACACGTTGAAGCGTGCTCCAGTGGCCAACACGCTCGACAACGTCACTATGGTTACGTAGAAGACCGACAAGAAAAAAGTTAACCTTTAAAGAAAGTTCTGACTATGCTTGTGACTAAGCGCGCTCCAGTGGAAAACACGCTCAACAGTACATGACAAGAGCTTACATACCTTCCTAATGTTGACAGTCTCTGAAGGATTAGAGACTAATTCCATTTCAACTCTCTGTATCAGTCCAACAAGTTGTTCTCTAATGTCTCGCGCCCTTTTCATTGACCTGTAACCAAAGGAAAGAAATATTAGCAACTAGCAGAGAGACATTTTGATTGAAAGAATTCATTCATTTGAGTTTTCCACTCATAAGAGTGAGGATATTTGATAAGCAAGCGTCAAAGCAGTTTTTGGACAAAACACCAAAGCATCTAGAGCAAATGAAACTTCTTGTACCTCTTAACTTAATAAATTTTTTTTCCCTGAAGAACCCAGGAGTGCTTTTTTGTGCTTTCAGAAGTTTGGCATGAATGTACGCACCTACAGAAACAAGATAGAAAACAAACCAGCAACGACTTGACATAAAAGAAACAGGTGTACAACAAAATTCTGGAAAACAAGCAGTAAAAAATTTTGGTGAGGACAAAATTTGCATAGTATTTAAAAATAATAAAATCAGAGAATAAAAATTGTGAAGTATTTTTAAAATAATAAAATCGGAGGATAAAAAATACAACACTTGAATGGACCTGAGAGTCATCATGAGGACACACTCATATTGTTGGATGATCTCAACGTGACCCAAAGACTCAATCAAAGGAAGCCAAGGGATCTTACAATTTTAAACTTCCTCTCTTGCCTTATGGCAGGGTGTAGAAAAGAAACATCTACCACTATCCTGCTGTGAAACACCCTGAATATTTAAATTTGATTTAAAATGTATACTTGAATGTCCCCAAAAAGTGGAAGATAGTAATAATAAAATGTTAAAAAATAAAAAAAAAATGAAAAAAAAAACTTGAATAGACTGAAGGCGAACACGTTTGTAATTAGTTCAGCAGGGGGGTGATTACGGAGGATCGTTATCATTTTTGAGTGCAGCAGTTACTTGCGCTATGGTAGGCTATCATCTTATTTCTTCTTCTTCAACACTGTTCTACTCGATAACAATAACGATCCTCCATAATCACCTCCCTGGGTAGAAATTAAAATATTTTATTGCTAATGTAGACCTTACCTGTATTGGATATAATTTTCATAGCACCATTGTGTAGAGAAATCGCTAGCTTCCCATTGATTGTAGACATTGAGCAAAGTAAGATGATCTCCTCCGGGAACGAAAAAGTTTTTCCTCGCCGTGTCAGCATGGATAATCTTGTCCTTAGGCCTGTAGTAGATAGCGCTATTTACGCTCAACATACCAGCAATTGAGACTATTTCATTGGAGCATTTGTACTTCTCTGAGGCTAATAACATTTTGGCCATCATTGGATCGAGAGGGAATTCAGCCATACGCCGGCCTAACTTCGTAAGCTCACCATGATGATTCAAAGCTCCCAAAGCATAAAGCTGCTCTAATGCAAGGACAAGCGTTTCATGTGGAGGAGGATCCAGGAAATCAAAATGGATTAA
Source organism: Trialeurodes vaporariorum (assembly GCA_011764245.1). NCBI lineage: Eukaryota > Metazoa > Arthropoda > Insecta > Hemiptera > Aleyrodidae > Trialeurodes > Trialeurodes vaporariorum. The sequence continues at coordinate 10,934,573 of VMOF01000024.1, read as the reverse complement.
ATCGTTGATACCGAGAGCTTTTAGAGTCAAAACAGCATTTCCTAAATTTATTCTTTGAATTTCTGGTATCGTATTGTCTTCTAACTCATGTTTGTACGCCCACGCTGTATAAAGCCTGAAACACTTCCCTGCGGCTACTCGACCTGCTCTGCCTGCCCTTTGATTGGCGCTCGCTTTTGAGATAGGAACAACAATTAGAGACTCCATACCAGTCCTCGAATTGAAGCTGTTCTGTTTGCAAAATCCTGGGTCTATGACATATATGATGTTATCAATCGTAAGGGAGGTTTCAGCGATGTTCGTGGCCAAAACGACTTTTCTTGCACCTGGAGGGGTTGGTAAAAATATCTTTGCTTGCATATCACTGGGTAAATTTGCATAGACTGGAAGTATCACGAGTTCTTTGATTTTCGAGCCTAATCTTCTAACTCTGTCCTGCAAAATTTCTTGACAAGTTTCAATCTCTTCTTGACCTGTTAAAAAAACTAGAATGTCCCCCAACGGTTGGGTTGCATGGATTTGTAAAATTGATACGCAACAAGCATCAATGTAATCTGCTTCTGGAGCCTTGGTGTAGTAAATATCTACCGGGAACCTGCGTCCGGGAATCCTAAAAATCGGGGCATCGTCAAAAAATCCAGAGAACTTCTCAGCATCTAGGGTAGCACTCGAAATTAATAACTTGAGGTCCGTTCTGAATCTACAAATATCTTTTACTAATCCGAATAAAATATCAGTGTGCAATGTCCTTTCATGAGCTTCATCAATAATCATAACACTGTAACTCTGCAGATCTGGTTCCGACAGAAATTCTCTGTGCAGCGTACCATCAGTCATGTATTTGATCACTGTTCTTTGGGAGGTGCAGTCTTCAAACCGGATACTGTATCCTACTTCCATACCTAATTTTACCGACATTTCCTCTGCGACACGCGCAGATACCGACATCGCTGCGACTCGCCTTGGCTGAGTGCAACCGATTTTCTTGCCATCAGCAGTGAAACCTGCTTCGTGAAGATATTGCGGGATTTGTGTCGTTTTCCCAGAGCCGGTTTCTCCTTCTATGATCAAAACCTGAGACAGAACGTAAAAAAAAAAAAACAAAGATTGTATGAGAAAGATTAAAGGCATAGTAGGAAGAAATGGAGAGTGCAGGGAAACTTCATCTATTCAAACATCGGAATGTTAAAAATACCCTAGCTTTACATCATGACTAAATTATTTCAAGGCCGGCACTTTGGAAGAGCTTTCTTTCAGAGAAGGTCTCCACAACGTTGCCAAATTTTCTTATAAATTACCAAATTTCACATTAAATCCAATAGAAAAATTGGATTATGATCTGAAAAATGGCAACACAGGGCCTCCATTGATGGTGAAATATCTTGTAAGAGCGGCAAGAAATAAGCTCACGGTGGCATTGTAAGTTTTTTTTAATTTTTCTTTTTTTTCTTTGGATTTTAGATCCACTTACTTGATGATCGTGTATTGCTGCAATCAGATCTTCCTTGAAAGGAAAAATCGGCAAGCTCTTCTTAGTTTCATCGATTGTCAATTTCCTACGTTCCCTCTCTGTGATTTCTGGTCCTTTCTGAAGAAGAAAAAAGCACATAATTAATTGAATTGGCAGAGTGAGTAGGCAACTTTGCCAGTAATAAGAAATCCCACAGAGGCCTGACACTAATTAACAAAATTCAGTTAGCTTTGCGGCAAGAGAGAACAAATTTTTTTCCGCAGCTGAGGTCTGTAAATATTTTTTCATGACCAGAGGAAGATTACGGTTTCAATGATTAAAGTTTTTGTGAGAAGAATAGAAAAAAAAAAAAAAAAAAAAAAACTATAATTAAAAAGCAAATTATATTTAGTGAAAAGGCTTGGTCACTTGGTTACTGTACAATTAAATAGGAGTCCGCCATTTTTGATTTCCAATTTTGTTTCAAACAGATTACGGTTTTCGAAATATACTTTGCGGGATAGGTTTCAAATTCAAGACCCCATTACAAAAATCTGTGACTAAAATGATTTCAAACAGCAAGTTATGATATTGATCTATGAACTATTAACAAAACATGAAATGATGTTAAATAACAATTAAATTATATTCTGACAAAGCATGACAGATATTAAAGAGTCAGTAAATTACAGCAGGTTTTTTTAGCTGTAGGGAAGATCCATACATTGGTATGAAAGCGTAGGAAAATTTGTGTAGGTTTAGGGCCGCTTTTAAGGCATTTGTGAAATACACATGTTAAACTGACAACCAGTAATACCTGACAGACAGTCTAAAAGACGGTTTCTCTTTTAAGACCACTTCTTTTATAGTCTGTATGCACTATACTAGGCATTATGTATAGTAGAGGACTTTTCCGGAAATTTCAGAGAAAAAATAGTGCTTTGGGTATAACCTCAAAAAAGCAACGGCACCATTGCCAAATCAGTCCTTTGGGAGCTGCCGGCTATTATCGGCACTCGTCCGCTCCAACAGGTCCTAATTCCAGAATATCCAGTGGATATTATCCACCCAATAATTTTAATAGGCGAACAATCACCCTCTATTTTTGACTGGCAGTCATGAGATGAATTGCGATCCACCCACAAAGCGAGCACATTGACCAGCTAAACATTTAACAGATGGTCTTAAAAGCGAACCCTAATTTGGATAAAGCGGTTTGATACCAAAAAAATGTACTAAACATTGCTTACAGGAGGTTTTTTACCGGGCAAACTGAGTGCTTGAATGAATTCTATCTGATTATCTAGGACTAGTTCGTATTCTTCCTGTTGTTTCTTTTTCTTTGCGCCAAATCGGAAGGTCGCAGAAGACATCTGTTCTTCTTCCCATTTTCGCTGCTCATAATGCGGCATTTTCTCCCGCTCATCAACTTCTTGGTATTCTTCACCCTGTAAAAAAATTCATACTTAAAAACAAAGCAAAACAAAAGGAGAGACATTCTGAACAAGTAAAATAATAAAAAACGACCAAACAATTTAACTCTCCCTTGTAAGTTATTTTGAAATACATTGGATGCATTTCGCTATCTCGATTGCATTATCAGCGGAGTTGATTTGGTTGTCGACTTCCATCAGCAACTCTTTTTTCCATAGCTCGCTTGTTGCCATGTTTTGTAGCATTATCAAAATGGGTCTTGTAATGTTCATGTATTATCATATAGAATGCACTGTGCGCTACTCCTCAGCGTAGACGTCTGGTCTCCTTGTACAGTTATATCATACATTAATATACGAATGCCTATTGCCTACTATCGTTTATCTCTGTGTGCTTTTCTCTCGAGCCATCCTTATATTATCAACCCTAATTTCTTTAAGTATCCAAGATACATTACAGGTCTGTTGCAAACTTTTGCTACAAAGTTATGAAGGGTTCATTTATTTTGTGAGTCTGCAAGTGAATTCCATAATCTTTTAAGGTGATTCTATGGAAAACTCCCGGAGATTTTTTTCCGATAGATGGCGTTACTTGTCGCTGGCTCTGAAAATAGCCGTTTTTTGACGGTTTTTGGCCGTTTTCTCTGAAAAGACAAGAAGAGATGAAAAAACAGATTGTCAGCACCTGCGTTATTTTTTGCTTGATTTTTTAAGCTAAAGATGGGCCAAATTGGTTCAGAAATAAAGACAAAATCAAGTGTAATTTGGAGTTGTATCAGTAAAGATTACAGGTTTCGGTTCCACCTGTTATCTTTACTGATACAACTCCAAAATACACTTGATTTTTTCCTCCCATAAATACGTCTTTATTTCTGAACCAATTTGGCCCGTCTTTAGCTTAAAAAATCAAGCAAAAACTAACGCAGGTGCTGACCATCTGTTTTTTTGTCTCTTATTCGTCTGTGCAGAGAAAACAGCCAAAAACCGTCAAAAAACTACTATTTTCAGAGCCAGCGACGAGAAGCGCCATCTATCGGATTAAGATCTCCTGGAGTTTGCCATAGAATTACTTTAATGTGCTCATCGTAATTTTTGCTGGATTTTACTTGAGAACTAACAGTTCGATCACTTATAGCAAAAGTTAGCAGGAGCCCCCATTATCACTAGCGGATCCAAGTTATCGTCCTTCTCTCTCTTCTCCCATTAGAATGCATGTGTTAGCAAAAGATAGAAGAGGGGGCGAAAATCATGTGACTGCCCCTAATCTGTCCTTTTCTATCATACGCGTTGTAATGGGAGAAGAGAGAGAAGGATAGATTCCTGAATCCACCAGTGCCCATTCTTGCCACACCGCCAGTCATCGCAGTTCACATGTTATCTTCGATCTCAGTAAATTGCTTACGAAATAGAATCACTTTGTTCCTCAATTGTTTCGTGATAACTCTAAATCTTAGGAATGTTATACTGATTTTCTAAATTACCTTCTTGGCATCTTGAGGCATATGATATCTTTGCACCCTCTCCAATTCACGAGCTTTTTCGTGTTCCTTGGCCAAAGAGAGCAGTTTCTCTTTGTGCTCGCGGTCTCGTTTTTCTCTCTCCGATAATCTATAAAATAATGAAAGAAATAACACAATGTTCACAGTTAGGACCAGCAGAAGATTTTAAAAGGAATCAAGAAAGTAGAAATAGTATTAGACGTAACTCAGTTTAGTCCAGCTGGTCTAAACCATTTTAAGCAAATTTTATTTAGTCACCAAGTCACTTTTATATGGTGATCAGGTTTCGAAAACATGAAGACTTACGGGAGCCAATCACTAACAAGGCGATTCAAAATTGAAGGGCAGAGTGGATAAAGGGGTTATGTGACACTTTTTAGATTTTGAGAAAATCGACTTTAAAGTTCAAAGTATGGACGTTTTCGACATTTTAGCTGAACATCAACCGCAACAGCTTTGAAAGTAGGGTCATATCCTACATTTTTTGAACCAAGTTGGAAAATTTATGGATAGATACCATCATAACTCCTTCATCCACTGTGCTAACTCGATTTTTTTCCAAAATGTCACATAACCCCTTTATCCACTCTACTCTTCAATTCAAATGTTCCCTCCGGTCACTTTTCAAATAATCCATCTCAGGAGATAGGTCTTGAAAATCTGAACCAAGCGGTTCCCGGTCACTTTTTGATACAGTAACGTACATGACCGCACGTTGTTAACTTTCAACTGGCTCCGCTCATTTTTTAAGTGACCGGAGTAGTAAAATTTTTGTAGCCTATCGATTTTGAAGTCATGTAAAAAGTGACCTGGTTACTAAATAAAATATGCTTTTTGTTTGTTATGCTAATGTTTCACAGCAAGACTGGACTGAGAATGAACACAGGGAAAAAAGTAAGGTATGAAGGTGACAAAGCACAGTCAGGGACAAAAAGAATGTCAGACAGCTCCTGAAAGTAGGCTACCCGCAGTACTTATTTCAATGAACTGAAGAATTGCGGGTGGCTCACCTATGCCAAAATCTAAAGAGACGTCTGAAATTCTTTTTGTTCCTGACAAAACCTAGGTACCTCATGGTAAAGAGAAAGGATAAGAGAGATGCTGCACCAAGCGTGACACCCTGAGAGAAGGAACAATCTCAAATGCATGCAGGGACTGGAATATACCAGTGGCTTGCCGTGGATATAAAATTAAGGCAGGCAATTTGTATTGCAAAAAGTATTGAGAGACTCGTCTTAGAAAAATCTTTGTGTTCTTTACTTTCTTATTCAGTAGAAGTCGAAGCAGATGTATATAATACCAGAAATAAACTTTTAGTATCTCGAAAAGAAGATGATATTTTTAAGCAGAAAGGAAGGAAAATGTATGGTAAGTTACCGGAAAACTTGAAGAAAAAGTCTTCCCATGTCAGATTTGGAAAGAAACTTAAAAATTTTCTTATAAATGTCTGCCCCTATAGCGTTAAGTCATTCCTCGAGGAAGGAGGTAGTATTCTTAATCCTTATAACTAGTTTAATTAGTAGCATTTATACAGACATCTATCAGTAGCATCTATAGCATCTATATCTATATATATTATGTATATAGGTGGTAGTATTTTGACGCATTGTACTTGCCATTCTTGTGCTCTTAAAACAAAAAGTTCTATTATAATTATTATTATTGCAGAGTTCGGTCAAATGATAGAGGAATTATTAAAAATGAGTGGGTTTGTTGGGCGATTTAGAATAATTCAGAAAACTTTAGGACAAGCCGTGCCCGCCTTGCTTGCTATAGTCCGCTTGCTCTAACAGGGCTGCTATCCAACTCTCAGGCTACGACAACCTATTGAAAGGTTGCCATTCTCCATTTTTCCAAATTCATTTATCGCCTGCTCAGGTCTCAAGTTATAGCGTGCGGACTATAGTACCGCACGCAACCGCTGGAATATACATAAAGAGTATTGAGTGAAATGTTAAGTTCTGAAGCACTACTTACTCATAATCTTTGAACAGATTTCTCTCGTCTTCCAGCTCAGCTTCCAACTCAGTGACTTTGTCAATTTCTCTCTTTTCTAAGTACTTGCGACGAGATTCTATTCGAAGTCTGTCCATGACTTTTCCCCGATCGTCTGAGTCCATCTTGAGTCTTTTAGAGGCCTCACCAGAGGTATCTTTATCTGCAAATTTGATTAAGAAAAAAATAAAGTATTGTTTGATAGGATTTTTGGCAAAAAGCTGATTCAATTTGCTATCTTGCCAATGTTAATTTTTTGACTCCTCTGGAGCTCTATAAGTATCGAGTCGGTACTTCCTTACCAAAGTACCATCAAGGGACTCGAACCGTCTCAATTCTCCCAAACTTCCTCAATAAACATCAAAAGACAGAAAATCATGCGGGGCTGAAGGTTATTGCAATAAATATTTATTACAAGCTAATGACACAAACACATACCTGAAGGCGCAGCAACATTTCGAACACGATCTCTGTCACGCTTTTTCAGCCGCTCTGCGAATTTGTCTCGCTCTTTTCGGTCCTCCTCACTATCACTTGATTTCCCCATCCTCTAAAAAATTGAAGAAAAAGTGTAAAATTAAAGTCAGAATATCTGTTTCAGGAAATTGGCTCCTTATGTATTGGTCTCAATAATCAAATTTACAACTGTTCTTGGTACAATTCCCAGTTTCAGGACACAGAAAGCTCATCCAGCTCTGCCAGATATTTTGGCCGGTTAATCGCCCAATACCGGATATTCGGCCGAGGCGGATACCATGATATCTGATGCAACCCTAGAACGCAGCTGTTGTTTTTAGCAAAGCAGTGTAAATTGCAATTCTTATCTTTTCGGAAAAAACCTGTATTGTCTGCCCATAATCACAGTGGGAGAAAAATGGAAATTTGCACAAGTTCTGACTTTCGGTGACTCTCAAAGATCTGTAGGCCGCAGGACTTTGTAAGGTCATTATTAATCAACAGCCTGACCACAACGACACTTTGTGAGCTTAGACTTTGACCACGGACAGACAACTCCTGTCTATTCTAGAGTCCCTGTACATGAAAGAGTCTCGCCATACGGGGTATAGATTCTGGCTGGCTGCTAGATTTTAGGCTGTCACAGAGCTCGAGGAGGCGTTCTGTGTTGTTCTCCATAGTAAGACCGTTGGAACGCACCCACCGAAGAGGCGTTCACGCCCCCTCAGCCTCAGCGAACCCAACCAATCACAGTGGACGCCTCCTTAGAAATTCTTCTTCTTCGTGCTTCACGTGGCGAGACTCTTTGATATACAGGGACTCTACTCTATTCCAGAAGATACTCTTTAAATGATCAATAGAAAATTAATTAGAAGCAATAATGGCAGAAAAAAAACTTACTGAAAGAAGGAAGGAAGTCAAACTTTGGATTAAATTGAATTTAATAAAACTGAAAATTTAGAGAGATGTCTACAGTCTCAGGAAATGTTGAGCTTTAAGGAAGAACACACGGTACAGTAATTAAGAAAATTCAAGTGAACAATTACATGATAATAAGAACGTTGATAAACAAACTTTGCTTGTTTGTTTACAACGAATAAAGATTTTGATTTTTAGGTTAAATTTGCGCAAGGATTATAGAAAATTTTGTAATGCGCTCTCTAGTGGTATATGAAGTAATATTATCCATCGTGGAAATACGATCTTTGCAATGTAGCAGCTTGTGAGTAAAATAAAAGAAGCAAAAAAACCGAATCGTTTCAGAAAGGCGAGTAATTCCACTGTAGTCGCCCTCAGTTTTTGATAAATAATCCGCCATTTTAAGAACTTTAACTCGCGAATTTCGTAACTTGAATTTTTTTCGTCGTGTTGTTATATTATTTATTTAGTTCGGCTTCATGATTGTCGTTTAAAATGCAGAGTCAAGTTCAACCCCAAGCTCAGAGTCAAATCGCTGGATCCGGAAACGTCATTCTAAAAATGAGCGATATTCTTCCAATAACCACTGTTGGTACGTCCAAATCTTCTGTAATTAACTAACTTGCCTCTAAAATTCCATCCATTTCAAATCCGGACCCTGACCAATCTCGACCCGGTGGTTTCCCAATTTCCTGCCAGTTTGAGAAACTCAGATTGACTTTTTTTTTTTCGCAAGGAATGTGGGTGTTGTGGTATTTGCAGATTTTGAGTTCTCATTGCGCCCAGATAAGGGATGATTTTTTTTATGATGAAATTGCCTTGGCAGCAAATGATCGATTCACATTATATTATAGCCTGCCGCTCTCCGTAAGCAGACGGAAGTTTTCTGAGATGACTAAAGGTTCTATCCTTGTACCCTTATTTTTGTTGGTATCACTATGAATCCTTTTCCCCGTTAGCCGAGGGTTTGTTGTTTACCTCTGTCATCGCAATCATGTAACTTCCTTGCTTCTTGCAAAGTATCTGCATTTTGCACTGTAGGTTTCACAGAAGCCAAAACTGGTACAATATTTTTTCTGTCCTGGTGGAAACACTAAGGATGAATCACTCTTCTTATCTTGCTCCCTGAGATCATTCCGGAAAAATACCTCCTTGTATCTATTTTTAGTGGCTGCGTAAATTTGAGGAAATATTTATCTGCTTATCAAATTGGTCTATCTTAAACCTAGTTTCTCTTCTGTTTTTGGCACACCTATCCCTATCTCTTATCTTGTCCTTGAACCTGAAAAGCATCAGAGAAATAGGAACATCAATTTACAACTTCCATCATTAATATTGGAAAGGTGTATGTTCCATGTAATCTAATCAGGAATTGAAAGTACAGTGTAGCACGTTGTGCTGTAATTGGATCGACGAACGGTATTTTCTACCGTACCTGGTTCATACTGTCAAAGTTTTTGTGAAACGAATTACTGAAACATTTTACCTTTAGGCTTAGATTTCTATCCTTGCAGTTGTTAAGTTTTCTGCATTGCTGTGGATTGAGTTTCTAAATTTTTGACTGTCAATCTGAAGTTGACATGTTTTAATTTTTTTCTCCTTGTAACTGTGAAAGTAAGTCGACAACAATAATTGAAGATAGATTCTTCCTGAAAATATGGGTAATGACAAACTTTAAACCCTGCTGAAATCAGCACTTTGTATCAAATTTAGATAGATAAATAGATAGATAGATAATTTTATTCCGAAAATATTTGAATGTTATAATTTGAATGTTCATAAGCAATTAGCAAAGCTTGTCATGAGTCTTGTTCTCAATCATAGACACGAGACATTATAGATGAAGGTAGATTGGTAGCTCAATTATTATCTTTTTGTAATTATTTTATCTAAGTATATTAGAGCAGGACTATTTTGAGTATCAGGTTCTGACTAGTAGCGTCGCGTGGTTGGTTAGTGCAGCGTTTCAAATCGTTGCTAATCAATCGGTTACCGATGAGCTTTGATGCTGTTCGGAAGGAGGCACCGGCACCGCTACTTGTCAGAACTCGATACTCAAAATGGTCCTGCTCTATTATCGCTAGTGACAAGTAGGGTGACGTTTCTAACATATTATCCAAAAAAAAATGTGTTGTAATGAAATGGTTAGTGAAATTTTTGTTGAGGTAATAGATATTCAAGTTGTAAAATAACGGAACTGGCAGTTGAACCATAACTAATCAATCAAAACAGTACAATCCTTGATCAACGACTGCCTTCTTCCCCCTTCTTCCTGATGTTTACTTTTTCCGTTTCATTGTGATGAAATGCTCAATCAGCAGTAAAAAAGTGTAGCTTTCCATTGCGACTGTTCCCTATGGATTCTTTTGATACATCAGCGAGAACAAAAATTTCTGTATTCTTCTATAATGTCTTCAGATTTCCACTGTGACACTTTTGATGGTAATTGTCTGATCTCCAACGATTATAGATGTTTGCAAGAAAACTGTTTAGTTGTGTTTTATCTTTGAATGGAATTCTCTGATTTTGTCTACGTATAAAAAAAAATATGACTTGGTTTTTGCCCATAGAAATAAGTTCTTCAGCCATCAGATTTCATCTAAAATTATCTAGTGGCTTTGTTTTAAGTCATCGATAGTATGACAGGGCTGCAGAAAGCACTCAGCTGGGTAGTTGTTTGAGCAGATCTGGATATTTCAGGCTTCTTAGTTCATGACACTCTAAAGCGAGGGGCAAAGAACAATGCTTGTTTGGAGGAAATGTATTTATGCCCATATTACAATATTGTAATGTCATTGATCGCCAAGACGAATATATATTCGTCTTGGCGATTTGACTTGAAAGTGGCATAATTAAGATGTCCTAAAAACATCTTAAATTCGTCTTGTGGTAGTGGTTCTAAATATATCCGTCTCCCAAGACGGATTTGTAAGACAGTTTTTAAAGTCATGTTAAATCCATCTGCAGGAAGGATTTGTAAGATGTCTTCAAAGACCGTTATGGGCGGAACTAGAGCCCGAGTAAAGACATGTTTAAGATGGATTTAGGTGCTTTTTGTTAACTTGATGGTCAAAAGTTTTGGAGCTCAGCAACCTTTGCCGCAGTTAAGTGGAAGCTTTGGGATGGTAAATTGTTCTGCAGCCCTGTTTGTAGTTTACAGTAAGTATTCAGTCGTAGTGAGCCCTCTTACACTGCTGGAGTGTGGCGGAGGTTCGGACTGCGGTAAGTCATCTAACAAGCGTATAAAATTGTTGCTCTTTGATCTTCAGGTGAAATAAACGAAGTTCAGGTAATCACGGATGGGAATGAAGTCAATTCTGAAATTATATTGATTCCAGTGAACCCTGAGATTTTTGTTTCTACTTCGACAGGGTTGCTGGAACTAGCCCACCGTGAATACCAAGCCGGCGACTATGAAAATGCGGAGCGACACTGTATGCAGTTGTGGCGGCAAGAGAGTAACAACACCGGCGTTTTGTTGCTCTTGTCCTCGATTCACTTCCAATGTCGTCAACTTGACAAGTATGTATGTTTTATCTATCCATTCTTTTAACTACTCTTTCAAGTAAGGTAAGATCTTCAAGATTTTCAGGTAAGTATTGATTGGCTGCTAATGCTTATAAAGGACAAGACAAAATCGACCCAGTGGCGACTTGTTACAAAAACGGGGAAACAAAGGGAAAATGGTGGAAAACATACAAATTTAATTTGGTGAGGATGTTTCGGATTAATTGGTAGCCATTTTAAACTCAAAAACTTAGAAAATTATTCATTCTATTAATTTTCTAAGTTTTTGAGTTGAAAATGGCTACGATTTAAGCGAAAACACCTCACCAAATTTAATTTTGTATGTTTTCTAGCATTTGCCCATTGCTCGCCTGTTTCTGTCTTGTGAATGTTAATGGCATGTGCGTATCTTTATTCGACAAGAATACATGGTTTTGCCAAGGATACAGTCAAGAAAATTGTGGAGAAGTTGGAAAATGGGGCAGTTGCAAGGGTCTGAAATTTTGTGTTTATTATAAGGAAACTGATAGTACTTGATGAGCTGAGAACAATGATGCTTTTGGTTTTTTTCCCAAATGTCCTGATTTTGGAGATACACACGTGTAAATTTGCAAAAAATCATGCGTGTAGTGATGTCATAACGCGGAATTTCCATTCAAAACAACGTATTTTGGGCCAAAATCTCATCTTTAGAACAATGGGACTTAATGAGAAACCAAACGCATCTTTGTTCTCAGCTCAACAAGTACTTTTATTTTCTTTATGAAAAAAATAATATTTCAAACCCTTGCCCCATTGAATCTTAATTCAAGTACAGGGTGTCCCAGATTACCCGTCCATCCTGGTTTCTCAATTTGCACGTCCCCCCCTTTCCTCTCTCAAATAGTTGGTCACAGAGGTTTGAAACTAAACTTTTTCCCAGAGAATCGACCCTGAATAATCCATTTTTAATGCTTTCAAAAGCCCCTGATCCGCCCTGGGGGGATGTTGGGGGGTTTGGGGGTTTTATGAAAATTACAGGCCTGCAGAATATTCCCTATACGGCAATCTCGGATTGCGTGATCGGTGTGACAAAATAGGAAATTTTGTAGCAAATTGTGGCAAAAATTAAAAGTTTCGTGGCAACCTTTTTGCAAAAAGTGTGGCAAAACAGAGTTCGTGCGTCAAAAAATGTTTGGGATTGCAGAAGAATACAGAGGTTGTGGAAGATTCTGCAGGCCGGGAAAATTATGGTATGAAAAATATCTCAGTTGCTTTTTGAATGTCCGAGTTATTTGTCACCATTCTTAACCTTGTGTTTTCTGTTCAAAATAACTTTCTAGGTCCGCCCACTTCAGTTCTCTAGCAATCAAGCAGAATCCGATTCTAGCGGAGGCATACAGCAATCTGGGCAATGTGTACAAAGAACGCGGTCAATTGACAGAAGCACTGGATAATTACAAACACGCAGTTCGGCTAAAACCTGACTTCATCGATGGCTACATCAATTTGGCCGCTGCTCTTGTGGCCGCCGGGGATATGGAGCAAGCAGTACAAGCTTATGTCTCAGCTCTACAATACAACCCTGTTAGTTTGATCTCATTATACTTATTTTAACTTATTTGCTCTTTTTTACTTACTTTTAAAATAATCGGTATATCATTCTCTGGAATTATCTTTGCAAATATTCATTCTTCTAGAGGAGGAGAGGTTCTTTGATAACTTTTGCTGTATGCAATTGATTAGTGCATTCTTCCCTAAAAGCTAGAGGAAATGACAGTGATTTTTTAAAAAAATATCGTAGAATTCACTCACAGACTCTTAAAATGACTTTAACCCTTTCCGGTCCAATGTCAGATATATGATATATCCGACAAAAGGAAAAACCCGTTTGGGTCCAATGTCGGATTTATTCGACACGAAAGTTTATACTTGTTGCAGTCTGATGTCGGATGTATACGACTTGTCCAGCGTGTGGCGGGCTCTGGTGAACACTTAAGGAACTAGTCTCACAGTCGGCAACGCTGACAGCTGGCCTAACCTTGTCTTCCTTCGCATATTTTCACTTTTTTAGGGATAACCCGAAAAAGGCCGAAAATCGGCAAAAAGTACGTGGGTCCACTACGGCGGCCGGGTAAAATGGCCATGGACCGGTAAGGGTTAAAGTTTAAGGCATAAAAGGGAAGCTACGCAGGTGTCATGGGTAATACCCTTGTCTAACTTGTCTCTCTCTCTCTCTCTCTCTCTCTCTCTCTCTGTAGAAAAACACAAAGGAAAGCCTCAAAGTAGATAGGAATCTCCCACGGTGCCTGTGTACTACCATCTTTGGTCGGCAGAGAGCGCTGCATAGGTTATCGAAAGTCATTTGATAGTCGGATCTGATTGGCAGAATTCAGTTTAATTGCTGTAATCATGCATAATTGCTTGAACTATTCTGACAGACAGTAGACTAGCTGTCGTAAAAGAGAACTATCTGTTAAACTGTCTGTCTGGTAGATCTGGTTGTCAATTTAACATCTATGTTTCACAAATGTCTTGAAAGCGGCTCTTAACCTACGAAAATTTATGGACATTTTCATACCTACTTATGTACCATTATATGCCTACGCTACAAGTTCTCTACCTCTAAAAAAACCCACAGAACTTTACTGACTCTTTAATTTTTGTTTTGCTTTTTTGGTAATTTAGAATAGAATAAAATAAAATATTTTTTGATACAAAAAGCTGAAAACAGCTATATTACTAGTCCTAAACAATGTTTTTCAATTTGAATGTTATTTATCATAATTTCGTATCACCTAAATAGTAGATCAACATTATAACATGCAGATTGAAATTTTTTCAGTCAAAGATTTTTGTAATCGGGTCACGAATTTGAAACCCATCCCCTGAGGTGGGTGAAAATAGAGTCCCTATACGCTATGAGAGTTGCGCCAAATCTCTCAAAATGAAGAAGAAGAAGCGGATCAATGGAGCCCCCAAGAGGCAAATTGCAAATGGCGGATGGCCATTTGCCTCTGCGCTGTTGCCGCTATTTCGCTATCTCTTAGGTTTAAATTCTTGACAATAAGGGTCATTATTGAAAGAGATAATGTTCTCCAGAATAACATTCAAGCAGAGGAAAAATTAACAATAATTACTGCGGTCACTGTTACTTCAAATGTATAATGAAAGCTAGTGCGTGAAAAGTAAAAAAACCCTCGGCCATTTGCATTTGCCTCTTGGGGCTTTCTTGACAGCCTAAATCTGAAAGCCAATCAGAAATGGATTCAACATTGGCGCAACTTTCATAGTATGTAAGGACTCTAGGTGAAAACAGCAATCTGGTCACGAAATTGGAAACCAAAGCTGGCGGACTCCTATTTAATTGTTCAGTAACTAAGTGAACCAAGTGACCGAAAGCAATCACTAATTAATAAAATTTCCTGACAAGCTGTGGACTGGCGGTGGCAAAAGAGACTTGCCTGTTAAACCGTCTGGCAGTTAAAACTGGTATTCAGTTTAACATACAAATTTCACTAACATCTTAAGGTGATTCTGGTGCTGACTAGTTCGAACCGTGGACACCAAGTCGTGTTGCCCAAAAAGTCAACAGTTTTTGGCTAAAAATACAAATTTGAGGAACGTCGGCACCTGCGAGTATACTTCAGGAAGATACCCTGAAAGTTTCAAGCTGGTACACTCAAAAATAAAGCTGAAATTTAGGAAATGCAAAAATCCCCATAAACCTCAATGAGTGCGACTGAGGCAGATAGACATAGTATCTTGCGGTCACAAAGCTTATGGCGAAATGAATTTCCTTAGTTACGGTTTAAATTCTTAACCCATAACATCCTGAATTATTTAATTTTTTTCAACCATTTTTATAAACAACCCTTAATAAAGTAACCCCCAAACCTTCAAAGAAAAATTGTTAGTAATGGGTCTGTTGCAAACTTTTGCTACAGCGATATAGTGTTATATCTCATGTAAAATCTTGTGAAAAGTCCATTGGTGGTATCAGAAAGTCATAAAATGCAGTATTAAACTGACAAGAGGAGTTTAACCGAAACCCAAGATGGCGGTAGAATATCGAGCAACCTGTGTGCACGCACCGTGAACATCCATGATAGCCAACGTTAACAACCTTACAGCATCGGAGGTTATAAGTTTGTTTGCATTGTGATTGGTTGTGATCGATGTTGTCAGGTTGGCCATCTTGGATGTTTGCATACAGGTTGCTTGATATTTTACCGCCATTTTGGATTGCAGTTAAATGCCTCTTGTGAGTTTGTTATTGCATTTCATGACTTTCTGTTGCCACCAATGGACTTTTCACGCGAATTTACATGAGATTGATCACTCTGCAGCGCTGTAGAAAAAGTTTGCAACAGACCCATTCTAGAATGCCTAAAAAAGGCTGATGTCAAATGTCATTTAATCTATAACATCTGATTGTCAAATCTAATACCCCCAAAAATGAAAACTGCCCCTCTACTGTTGCCATAATGCTACTCTAGGGTTAGACTTGAGCATTATTGTTTTGATCTAAATATCGTATCGGAGCCCAGGTTTCTGAGACTTACTTTTCTTCTCTTTTGCAGGAACTCTATTGTGTTCGAAGTGACCTCGGTAACTTGTTAAAAGCTTTGGGTCGATTAGATGAAGCCAAGGTAATTATCTATGTCTTTTAGAAGAATCTATTTTCCTCTCTTGATAACCTTTTGCAAACCCCTTTTTTGTTGGATACAAAAGAGATGCTTAGTTCGTAGCTGTTTTCATCCCCTGAATCAGTGAAAGCAATGTACTTACTGACTTACATGATTTGACAGGCATTTTAAAGGAACATTCAATGCATTCAAGGGAAACAGAATTTAACCATCTGTCGTGTTAAAAGTGAGGTATTTAACAACAATTAAACTCATGCTCATCGACAGGATTTTGCAGTATATCAAAAATATAGTGTAAAAAAAGGATGCACTGCATACTTTATTACATTTATTTTCCGGTAGTATCTTCAATTATAGCTTGTTTCACAAGTGGAGGCAGAGCTCACTGATAATCTTTGATGAATTTTCCATATTCATTCCTTCACATCAGAAAAAAATCTTGCCCGAGACTTTGACTTTTTGATTTTAAAGCTTTCTGTAATGAAAAGTCAAGACTCAAGTTATTTACCGTTTATTCCCATCTTGTATCATGGGAAAGTTCCAAAGATTATCGATTGAGCTCTGCCTGGATGCCTGAAACAAGCTCTACCATGTCTCAGCTCAATGCAACTTTAAAGGACTCTAGTGTCTGCTTTAGAATTTTCTTCTTTTGAAAGATGCGGTTTTTCCTGTTCCGTTGAACATTATTTCTGTCTCAATGCTAACAGATTAAGCTTCAATCACTCAAACTTTTAAGCAGGTGTTAAGCTCTGTTTCCTTTTAGTTTTGTTTATTTTTCAATCTTGTGAGTTTGTTTTTTCTGCTTTTCAGTCTTATTTGAAGCTACAACAATCTGGGAAACATATTTATTATTTCTTACCTTTCAATATAATCCAACCTTTTAAACTATGTGAGTCAACGTTACTTATGGATTCAAAGTGTAGTTTTGGTTCAAGTGCGTATTTGTTACCATAGTATCTGGAGAAGTGTGAAAGTAATGACTGGAGGAAGTGTTCTTGTGAGTGCGTGCTCACTTGAGTTGAGCAGTTTTTACCCACTTGTATGAATAATCTGGTGTAGCAAAAACGGTAAAAACTGTACGCTATGAAATATGGTCTTTTTGCTTTGTGCGGCAGTATTAGAAGAGTTATTATAGCACATAAAGCCTTTATAACCGTATATTCTTGAATTTCTGCTTCTATAACTTGTGCCGATGAAGAAAAATCCTCGTTTTTTCAATTAGAGCATAATGCCCTTAATTATGCTAATATGTATGTTTCCCAGAATTTTTTGCAGGAGATATATCCTGATCTATCAGTTCAAGGCAAAGCAGGGCTGTCTCTTATTTTTATCAGTACTCTTGGTATCAGAATAGTCTAGCCGAGTTTGACTCACACAGGAATACTCTGTCAACAGGGAGTATAGAATTTCCAGGAAACTGATCCCTATTTACAAATGAGTTAAAAATAATTATTTTGAACTTGGTTCATTTGAATGGAATGGCCAACCACTCATTCAAATTTCAAATTCAAATTTTACTCCTTCAAGTCTTGATAAAAAACACTGAGTCTCAGTATTTATTTTCAGAATCTCGGCAAAAGTGAAATTCATCAACTCAGGGCACTAAATTTATAATAATTTTTGCTTGGCAAGCTCTGAGGAATAAGAGGCGGTGCTGTTTTTCCTGTGATATTGATCATTTTTTGCGCGTCTATAACTTGTGCAGATGAAGAAAAAGTCCTGTTTATTCAGCAGAGCATAATTGAAAGATTTCAAGAACAAAAACCTCAAATTAGTATCATTTCAAGGAAATAAACAAAAATCTTGTGATCTCAGTTTTCTTTTATCATTATAAGGTTTTTTTTTTTCACTCAAAAGAATGTCTTATTTTATCTCTGGAATCTCAAAAAATGTTGAGATGAAGTAAAACATTCATTTTAACAGGACTTTTTTTTCAACTTCAGGGTAATTTCCCTGATTCAAACGTTTCATAAATTTTTTCTTTTCTTTTCCATACCTCTAATTCCTGAAGGCATTACATTCAGGAGAATTTGCGCCATGTATCTTTATCACAACTAGCAGAAAAGGTTTTTGCTTTTTTTTCTTGAAGTTGTCGCAAAATAAGTTCTTCTTTGCAGGATTGTAGCATTTGCCATTTTACCTCAGCAAGTCACGAGCTAACTTAACTTGTTTGCACCTCGAAAGTTTCTACGCAAAAAGAGAAATTCATAGTGATGTGCGGTTGGGGTTTCTACCCGGAATTTTTCCCAGCCAAGTAAATTCCGAGAAAGAAACCAACATTAGAAACTTAGGATCATTAAACATTATCATACATGTAATATACCAAAAGAAAAATGACGATAAAAATGGAATTCTGGTCACTCATCAAGACATAATTTGAGGTTTGATGTTTCGAGAGGCCATGTTTTCCAAAAGCACTTTAATCAAGTTAAATGTGTGTTGAATCAGCAGGAGAGATTTACTGCAGCCATAGGTAGTTTCTAAAGTATGGAAATAATCACCATTAACAATGGTATTCTGCTTTTGTCGTTCAAGATGTGTTCTTTATCTATAATGTAAAATTTCCAGTGATTTTCAACTAAGCAAGGTAAAATGGCTGATGTTTCAAAATACATTTAAGGTAAAAACTTTTGCCTCTCACAATCTATTTTTCTGAGTTTCGGTGGACATTATTTCTTCTCCATGGAATTGTGTTGATTTTTTTATTTAATTCAATATTGCGCCGCGCAGCGAACTTTTGGCAGCTTTTTAACCCGAAGCATCATTATTACTGTTATCATGTTGCTATTTTTAGGTATCTTATCTATTGCATTTTCGGGGGTGCAGAATTTCTTTATTTCGCTAACTCTTTGCTTTTATGAATGAAAATTATCGGAAAAATTGCTCTCGCTGTTTCAAATGTATCGGCGGTGTCCATTTTTGTTTTTTTGATGAAGCTTTCATTCTTACTGGAAAACTAAAGCTCTCCCAAATTTCTGGGATTTCATAAATATGAAAAATTCCGATAGGTGTTCTGTTACAGATTTCCGTCAGTCTCACAAAAATGTTTACGTTTTTGGAAAAGTATTTTCTGCACCCTTGCATTATTTCTCCCTTCTTCTTTCTTCATGTGGTTTTTCAGTTTCTTTTTGTCAAATTTTATGCTCTTTGAATGATCTCTGGACTTGTTCGCTACCATGCCTGCTACAACTTCATTTTTATTTTCAAACGAAGCACATAAGTTTGGTTGCTTGTAAATCGGTCTTATAAATTTTTCACTGTTGTTACAGCTCCACCAAATATCTTATTGGTCATGCACTCAGTGGAGGCTAATTATTTTAATGATTTTACATCCAATCTGCTAGAAAAGTAAAAATAGGTTCATTAAATTATTAATAATTTGAACCGTTTAGATTTGGCAGTGGTTTCAGGCATTCAAATGTGTGATCCTCATAAAATTTCATTCGTGGATGTTCAGATAGAGTTAGTGTTTAAATTGTCACCTGTCAAACAAATTGTGTCCGATCTCTTCAAATTTATTGTTCTTGTTTGTCGATCAACTCTCCAAGTTGGTATTGCCAAAAGAGTAGCCTGGCAGCGAACCAGTAAATTTTATGATTTTCTGTATTTCAATGCATTTAATGTTCCTTTTCCTGTCAAGCAATGAGCTATGAGTTTTTAAGTTTTGAAATTTCATTCCTATCTCTCTCTATTTTCCGACAAAAATTTATTTAAACTATTCATATTCATAACTTGTAGTTCACCGTGTCTTTTAACAATGCATGTCTGCACAAGCCCTCAGTCATAATATTTCCTTTATTAGTAGTACCAAGGTCTGTTTGGATCACTTTTTTAATTTTTATTTTCTAATGGTGAGAAAAAATCGATGGATGGAAGTGAATTGGGTTGTTAACTATTGTGATGTTCTAAAACATGTTTGGTTGCATGCAGTGTTATCAAGCGTAGGGTAAAAAGCTGAACGTTTTCCATTTGAATCAATGTGAAATGTACATTTTTTTCCCTAAGAAGTTGGAAACGCCGGTTTGCATGGCTTCACTAGTTGTTCGTCGGTAGATGAAAAAGCGAGCCGGGGCTTTGCGACCTTTTTAAAGCTACGATCTCGCTGTTGAAATCATTTCAACGTTTCTCTTAATCTAAAACTTCAAGTAGGATCAATTATTTCCGGTGTATGATGGGTCAGGGCATCTGGAGTTTGATTGGAATGTTTTGAGGGCTCAGAAGGACAGCACATGTGGATTAGGAGGGGGGGGAGTAGACTATTTCTATTATCAGTTCATTTTAGAAATCACTGAAAGTTGACAGTTTGAAGCGAAGTTACTGAGTGTTTCCCAGTTGAGTTACGAAGTCCAGTCATATGGTTTTCAGAATTGAATCGGTTCATGCAAAAACATGTGATGTCCAAAATGTTTCTTATTGAGAAGACAAATACGTATAAAAAAAAAAAAAAAAAAAAGAGGCAAACAGACAAGACAAGAGAAAAGCTCCAATGACCGAGGAACAAGTCTTATTGATACTTAAGCAGATGCAGCTTCCTTTGCAGAGTGAAGGTTAAAAAAAATAGACTACTGACGTTTTCGCTTGAGCCGATTCAATTATTGTACGGAAAGAAGGATCAAAAATTGTTTTGACGGCAGGACAGGACATTTAAGCTCTTGTCCTTAACAGTAACTGCTTAAGATAACTCTCGAATAATTATAAAGTCTCTTGATTAGCAAGCACCCAGTCAAGTTTATTATTATTACTACTTTTTTTTAAAAACTTTGGAGACCAATCATCCCATAGTAACTTGCATGTTATTTTTACTATGCTCATAATTTTTTTTTTTTTTTTTGTCTTCTGCTTGAATATGAAATCCTGCATTTTCTGAAATTTTGATTATTTAGAGCACAATCGATCCATACTCCCGCTATTTTTATATTTCATCTCTGTCACAGCCATCATATATTCTGTTTATAGAAAATAATAATAATAATATATTTTGTTTGTAGGGCATCAAAAATCGGGGGACTCCAAAAATTTAACTTAAAATAATACTGTGATAAATAGATGTTCTATTAGTCGCATCGCTTCAACAGTTCCCTTTTTCCTATTTTTTCATTTTATGTCTACCTTTTTCTCACAACCTCAAACTTAAAATAAAATTCCAAATCATTGTGTAAACTCACTTTTCAATATCTCAACTCACGATCACTGTATTCGCTTAAGCGGAATAGGAGTGAGATAGTAAAAATTAAAAAAAAAATACGAATAATCGTCAGGTTTAAACCATAAAAATAATAGATTTGTCTCCAGGAAACTTCAGAAGATTTTTATTTCCTTGTATTGTCCTGTATTAAAAATGATGCTTGTAGCAGTGTTTACAAAGGTAATAATGTAAGGTAGAAAAGGTAGTGAATATAAGTGAGAATTTGACCCTACACTATTACAGGGTCCGTTCAGGTGTAGAAACCTCCAAAAATAACAATGATTGTATGTAGTACTAAAAACTTAAAAAAGCCATTCTTACACTCCTATAATGATTTTAAATGCGCAATGGTGTAATATGGCGGTATTGGGCATCATTAATAGGGGATTCTTGTGTTTATTTCATCTTTCTTCCTATGCTGAGAAGGATGATTCAGAGAGTAACTAGTTAGAAGAGGAGTGATTAACAGCCGATTAATGGTGCTGTGACACCAGTGCCAAAGGGAAGTTATCTCTTTTTGGCCACTTGTTGAGTGATGAGAAGAGCTCTTTGAAGCTTCAATGCTGCTGCATGAGCTGTGGTGGTCCGTAAAGGGAGCTTTGGGGGCTTCAGCTCCCCACTTTAATGGAAAAGAGTTAATGAAAAGGGAAAAACAAAGGTCTTAACACCTGAAGCCCCCCAGAAAAGGCCTAAAAAAAAGCTATTCACATTTGTTCAAGCCCCCCTCCCCTCCCTCCCTCGCACACACTTACACACACTTGAACCCACAAATCGTCACTTTGCAAAAGTAATCATCAGTCCCTTAGCTGTGCCAATTTTCTTTACTTTTCCAATGTACGCCTCTTGAAATGAAAAATTTGTGTGTGTTTGTGCGTGTCTGAGAATGTATTGGATCTGTGATATACCTAATTTGAATTTCTTTCATAAATCGGAATTTTCTCTCTCTCTCCTCTCTCTCTCTCTCTCTCTCTCTCTCTCTCTCTCTCTCTCTCTTTCTTCATGTCAAATTTATCTAATCAAAACCATCCTCCTATTTTCCAAACTCTTTATCCCATCTGTTTTCATCATGATCTTTATCAAAATCATTTGTATGTTTACTTATTTTGAATTTTTTTTTCTCCTCCTCATACTTTTGCCTCGCTCTTTTTATTTCTTTTATCTCCTGTTTTTTACTTGTATTTGTTTGCTTTTATTGTGTTATTAAGACCCTTATATAATGGCATTAACTTCAAAATCTTTTCGTTTTTATCTACTCAAACGGAATGAAGCTGTAACAAAATGAAGAAGCGTAGAAAGAAATTGCGTCCTTGCTAAAATCCACTCTCCCCTCTGGCAATCTGATTTTTTCTCATTCTTGTCCCTCTCTTTTATCTACAACATTTTCCAATAGTTTTGTAGTTTTCGATTCTTCTATTTTTCTGCATTATTACCCATTCCCCTTTTCTCCTATTTGAACTCATTCAAAGGTTACTAGAGCTCGTGCATTTTGAGTATCAGGTTGGCGGGTTCTGACAAGTAGCGGTGCCTGCTTCTGAAATTTATCAAAATTGATCAATCAGCAGTTGTTTAGAGCAGGACCATTTTGAGTATCGGGTTCTGACAAGTAGTGGTGCTTGCTTCCAAACCACATCAAAGCACATCGATGAGCGGTTGATTAGCAACGAGTCGAACCGCTGCGCTAACCAAGTAATAAAATAAAAATTAATAGAAAAGGGGATGCGAAGCCCGCCAAAAACATCGAATCTACACTCGAATGTGCTATATTTCTCTCACTGTATTCTATCTACAAACATCACTTATTTTTAATTTCCAAAATTAATATTTTTGTCTTTAATTATTTACTGCATTACACTACTTATTATTATAGTATCTCTTAGATTTCACCGATGCTTTTTGATGCAGTTCGGAAGCACGCACCGCTACTTTTCAGAACCTGATACTCAAAATGGTTCTACTCTAGCAAAGAAATAAAATAAACATGTGGAATGGAAAAATGCAGGGAAACACGCTAAAAAAATTTTCGACTCAAAAATGAAAAAAATTGAAAAATGAATTTAAAATGTGGATAGAGCGACTATTCCTGCACACTGTAAACAGTGTAGACTTCAAATGGCTGTGTTTACAGTGTGTAGGTGTAGTGGCTCTCTCCACATTTTTAAACTATTTTTTAATTTTGTATTACTTATGAGTTGAAAATGGCTGCGATTTGAGCCGAAATGTCCGCGATAAAATCTTTTTTGCGTGTTTCCTAGCCTTTTCCTGTTACACGGAAAAAAAACTACGGTGAAAATAACCATACGGATACCTGATTTTGGCACCTTCTAGATGTTATGGTAATGTTGACCAGAAGTATGCTATATTTTGATCAGGTACTAGGTGATGTTACCTGATTGCACGTCAAATTTACTCAAAGTATCGGTAAATGTACCATACTTCTGGTCAAGTTTATCATAACATCTAGCAGGTGCCAAAATCGGGTATCCGTATGGTCATTTTCACTGATCTTTTTTTTCCATGTACACTTGTTTCTTTCATGTCACGTTCATTTTCTATCTTGTTTCTTTAGCAAAGAGTTAACTCTCGTTGCATAACACTGATCAGTAGCGCAACGATAGTTTCTTCATCTCTCTCTTTTCTCCATCGAGAAACGTATGTTAGGCAAGGATGGACAAGGGGATAAAACCCCCTCTTTCTGTCCTTTACCTACTTTTACATTCTTATGGGAAATGAGAGAGATGGAAGAGATCCTGGTTGCACCAGTGACACTGATGCGTTTTAGAAGCAGTCATCGCTACTTGTCAGAATCTGTCAACTTGATACTTAAAATGCGTAAGCTCTAGTCTACCCTTATTTTTCATCGAATTTCCGTTCTATTGTTTTGGGATTCCATTTCTTGACCGTCTATTATCATCAGTCTTTGCGTTTTGGCGCTTTATAGTAACATTCTTTTAGAAAAATTCTTGGTTTATTTTCTTCTTTTCCTTATGGGTTCGTAACACCTTTTACCTTCTCTGCTCCTAGAGTTAGGCTTCATCAGTTTGGAATCCAGGGTGGGATCAGAAAAGTATTTTTTTTAAAAAAATTAAGTCACTCCCATGAAGAACTTTGTCTGTTCCAATTTAATCTGTCAATTTTCCGGCCTTCTGATGTAATGTTGAAAATTTTAAAATTTGCATAAATGGTGGTTTTTCAGGTTTGAAAAAAATAATTTTCTGTTTTTTTCGTCAATTTATGTTCTCTAAAACTAATTTCATGTCGCTCTCACTTTTAATTATTATCAGTGTAAAATTTCCAAGTCATAAAGGAACTGCAGAATATTTGGCTGTTCTGTTTCAAATTTCTCCAAAAGTTTTGCTTAACTTCACATATTTTAGAGCTTTTATGGCCAAATGGTCTCTTATAAGTAAACCAATTGTTGATCTAGTTTGTGCTTCAATGTGTCAAAAATAGTGAGACTAGACTTCTTCAACTGACAAAGCAACTGTTGAATCGTGCAAAATTTGAAAATTTCCATCCCACTTCAGAGGACGAAAATATTGAAATTTCATCTCTTCCAGCTCAAGTGGCTGTTCATTTACTCTGACTTTAAATTAATCATCAAAGTTCTCTTTTTTTTGTTATCTACGTGCGCCTCTGTAAAGTTTTCCATCGCAACATCAGTATTTTGCCCCATTTCTAATGAGTATTTCTTGTCCTCTTTCTTTGCCTTCCCTAGTGGCGTAGCGTTCAATCTTGCAACCTTGTATTTTGTCTACATCCATTCAAACCCATGAAAAATATCAAATTATCAAGTGCACGGTCAGCACCTTGAAATTCGACCTTTTGCATTGGGTCAGAGGAACTTAATGCCTAGTTGCCAAATTGCACCTATTGCCTTTGGCCTCCAAGTTGTCTCAAAGTTTTGTTCAGTTATAGTTGCAGAGCGTTTTTTTCGTATAGTGTCCAGGGCCTAAATTTTGTTTGGTCCCGACGGTACTTAGGGCGTGCTCAAAAAATGGTGGACCTAATCTCACTTTTGATAAACTTAAAGCATCAGACGGTATCAGAGGCATTGCCTGAAGCCTTGTCTAGAGGTAGTTTCAGAAGTGTTGGCGGACTTAGACCGATAATCTTTGGAATTTGTTAACATTATTTCTGATATTACTTAATAAAAATGATCAAAAATGAAATTGAGAGTTCACTTTTCAATGAGGAACACTTTAAAAGCCCAAGAATGAAGTCAGAGGCAAGTTCGGTTTTGATTTGAAGGAATTGAAATTGAAAATTTGCCAAAGATTATGGTTTAGGTGCGCCTACACTTCTGAAACGAGCTCTAATAGTACTTAAGGCGGGTCTAGACTCGTCCTAATCCTAACCTCATTCATGATGGCGGTTGTTTTCTATTCCCGCCCTCATAAAAAACAGATGTGCCAACTGTGTTTAGGATTTCCCACATTTATGATAACACTAGTTGGTGAGTTTTTGGTGTTTCTTCGGTTTGGTCTCATTTGACCCAGAATCGTCAACTTCAACCAAATCTCAATTTTTTTTTCGAAAAAAAGGACCATCTCAAGATAGTCCATCAGTGGTGCGGAGTTTGTGCACGCCACAAGTTCAGTCTAAGTTCCTTTGGGACCAAATAAAATTTTGGGCGAGGTATTTAACTTTTTTCAAAAGAATTCAATGGAATGCGATATAATGCTTGGTTTGTTTAGTGTTTTGGGTTTGATGCATTTTAGTAGAATGCATCAAACGCCTCTACGAGACAAACTGCGATTAATTGCATTTCCAAGGTTTCAAGCTTCTATGGGGCTTAACTTTATATTTGAAATGCAGGTGGCTTTTTTTGAAAAATTTGTTTTACCCAAGAGTAATCCTACTGATACCTCTCGCTTTTACTGTTCATGCTTTTGAAGAGTCGGGCTGTTTTTACTTTTTATTTATTTTTTTTTCCCTGTGAAATGGAATCAAAGAAATTCAAACAAGCGCTAGAGCTAGCTTCATGTTGTCAATGTTTTTATAAAGAGGCGTAACTCCAGTCACTGTTTTAAAATCTCCTATCACCATATTCTTTCCTCAGTGGTGAAACGACCAGCTATTTCTCATGAAATTTTTTTGCGAGATTTTCCAGGTTCCTCGCTAAAGGAGGAGAAAAAAATCAGGAAACTTTATTCATTTCCGTTTCCTTTAAAAATGTAATAGTACTTTGAGATTTTGAAACTTTGTTTTTAGGTGAATGCCTCTCTGTAAAAACTCTTGGGGGTATAGAATAGCAAACCTCTCAGTGTTGGCAATCGATCACAGACCCCATATTAATTGCTCTGTTCCCGCTATGCGTTTTACACTCACATTATCAAGAAAACGCATATTAACACCAACTACGGGGAGTCGGGGAAATAGAGCTTCGTTTTTCATCTCTAATAACTTTATTATGGCACAAACTTTTTAAAAGTTGACTTTCATGAGCTTAGGATGACCTATGCTTTTCATTTCAGTGAGTTTTTCTTTGATTCAATTGCTATTCCCTCTTTCACCATTGGCTAGTCATCATCAGCCGATACTCTCACCCTTTGATATTTGAACGGGCATCTGCAGAAAAACTTAATTTTAATTCTCATAATGAAATCATCTTGGTTAAAAATGTCTCTCTGCTTGAATTAAAGATTTCAGGCAACAAATAATCTACTTTATTTACTAATTACTAAATCGCTTCATTATTCAAAAAAAGAAAAGCAACATCGCTGTTAAATCTTTTCTCTCTCGTGTTCTATGGCGGGTGGAGTTACATTAGGTCCTCTGTTTAATTTACCCACATTGATCCTGTTCCAGTGAATCGTCTAGTCATTTATTTGTACCTCGACAAATGAAATTAGTTTTTAAAATTTGAAAGATAGGTTCCTTCCTTTAAAAAATCCTCTGGGAATAATGTCCCCCTCCCCCCTCCCTTGATCTCACTCAAATTAGTGAATAATCCCCAGTTAAGGTGATCTGTCAGATAAGAGTCAATGATATAGTGGGTGCACTCTTAACTAGAAATCTTTATTAGAACGGAATTTGGATTTCGTCATGTTGAGTACACCTGATGTATTGTGGGCCCTTAGCTCACTTTTCGCCGCAATTTGCACTTGCCCCACTGTTTTCTCTTTCCTCTGGTTTCCGTCTGCTGAACCACAATCTACTACATTTGGCTTGCAATTTTCTTTTTGCGCTTTTAATTCATCTTTGCTTTTTTTCTATCGTTTGTATTGGATAGCCTTTTTGTAGTTCTGTTGCCTTTATCGAGGAATGGTGTTCAGGGTTCAGGCAGACCTTAGTTTCGGAGTTTATTCAAGTTGATAATTTTTTTTTTTTCCAAGTGAAAGATGGGAGAGAATAAGTGGAGATTGAATCAGAAAAATCTCACCAAATCACCTCTAAATTATATGATGTTAGTGTTCAAAACGTTGCTTTACTATGACTGAAACTGTCCTCAACCTTTTAATTGTAACCTTTTAATTTAAGTGTCAATTGCTTTCATTTCCTGTTCCGAACTTATCCCTGAAAAATTAAGCTCATTCCTTTATCTTTTATAAAGTACAAAGAGTTTTAATTTCATATAGGGTGTCCGAGAAATGAGTTCACACCTTTTGTATGAGGTCCTGCAGGGGTCAGGAAAATCTGAAAAATTCAGGAAAAATTAAAAGCTCCTATAGGACTCTAGGAAAAATGCCAAAGTTCCAAAAACCCCTCTGCGCATCCCCCCTTAAAATCCCAAAATTGCGTTTTCTCGAATAATTTAGATAGATTAGTCACAGTCTTGGACTGTAAGTAAAGTGTTTCCCTCAATTTTGTATGTTCTGTATGGTTATTCGTAGGGGTGTGCGAATACCACTTTTTTGCACTCGAATCGAATTCGAATAATTTCCTCGAATATCGAATCGAATAATCGAATAGTCGAATAATTTTACTTGTTTTTTCACGATCTATTTTCTACAAAAAATTTTCCAAAAAATTGTCTTTTCAATGTTAAATAACCCATGAATTATAGAAAGCTACCATATTAAATTGTTCTGAAATGAAAGAAGGCGAACAATTTGAGAAAAAAGTTGAGCTTTTATTACTATACTACTATACTACTAAGTATTTATCCATGTCGTTTCGAACAATAAATCGGAACACCAAAATTAACTTTACCCACGCGTGCTGTTATCGTTTTCGCAGGTCTCCGGAGCTACCGATGCGCGGGTGTTCATTCGGAACTCCAGGAGAAGCCAAAGAGGAAACTCTCCTTCGGCCTTCCTCTTTCCTCTATTCGCGATAAGTATCGAGAGAAAGTGCCTTCAAATGGGAGGTTAGGCAACCCTCACGTCCCAGTGGCGCCGCCGCGTCGCGTCATTGCTTGGCGGAATACGCATTTCGCGCTGCGTCAGCGCTGTGTCGGTTCTCGTAAAGACTCCGCGAGTCCCTCTTATCAGCATCACCTCGAGTCGTGGAAGCTACTTTATTCCGTTTGACACCGCAAAGACGCGCGGTCAATGCTCTGCGCGATTGTCTAAGCGCGAAGTTCAACGGCGCGGAATACCATATTTAGTTTCGCCAAAAGAACGAGAAAAACGTTTCCAGAATTGGTCATATTCGGCGAACTATTCGAACGAACTATTCGAACTCGAATATTCGGTATTCGAGGAGCGCTATTCGATATTCGGACCCGACCAGTAAACCGGTATTCGAGTTCGAATATCGAATACAATTCGAATATTCGCATACCCCTAGTTATTCGATATACTCAGCTCAGATAGACTCACTTGATCGTCCTTTATTCTACCGACCTCCTCCATAGCTCGATAACGTCTGCGGTGTAAATACCTCTTCGGTTTGTTTAATGGGTCACCGTGAGAAAAGCATTCTCTAGTATGTGACCCAGTCCTTAATTTTTCTGTCAGGCTCTTTCTAACCCATTTATTCTCTCAGACCTTCACTCGCCCCCTCGGTCGACCTTACTCGCTGCACACACTGAAACTAAAAATTTGAAATTTACCAACTTTTTGCCGAGTTTGTGTGTCAAAAATTCTAGTCATCAGAATTGAGGAGGTAGCTGGAAAAACGGCCTAAGTAGCAAAATCGCGTTCTGAGAAAACGGCTGTTAAAGTTTTTATTTTAGTGCCAATCTAACATAGATGAAGAATCAGGCTTGGGTTGGATCAAAAAAGTTGATCCATACCCTCAGGTTGAAGTTGGTACAACTGAAATATGCTTTGGCTGTATAGGAAAGAAGAAATTGGATAAATACGAAAGGTCTACTAAGGTCGTTTTTCCATAGAACGACCTGTTGCACAGAGACAAGTCCTCACTAAACGCTGAGTATTAACTCCGTTTTTCCAGAGAACGACTTTCTGTATGGAACATATGTACTACATGATAGATGTAAAAAAAAAAAAAACCAAAAATCTGCAAAAAAAGAGGCGAATTTATTAGAAAATAAAGAATATAAAATTATTCGTCCTCGTATTCACTCTCGCTATCACTGTTGCCCGAGTCCTCTTCACCATCTTCAATTTTCCCCATTATGGTCATTATAGTCGCCAGCAGAAGTGGCAACCTCTTCTCATATAAACTCCCATATCTCACTCAATTTTTGACGTACGGTCATGAAATTTTGTGGAGATATTATTGAGCCTATGTTCTCTCAGAAAAGTTGTTCTCCGGAAAAACGGCCTTAGCCGGCTAAGGCCGTTTTTCCAACTAGCTCCTCAATTAAAAATTTAGGTTGAAAATTGAACGTTTAGGGCTTTGGGATTGCTCCTTTAAATCTCTCGTTTATTTCAACTTTAATTTTTATTGCCGTATTGACGCTCTTGAAAACTTTTGCCACTAGTGATTGAGCAGTTATTGTTTGAATAAAATCCAGCGAAAATGTCAACGAGCACATCATAAAATCATGAAATTCACTCTTAGATTCACAAAATAACTTTATAGTTTAACGCATAATGGCAAAGCCACACAGGTACCATGGGAGGTTCCTATCTAATTTGAGGCTTTCCATTGTGAGTTTCTATAGATAGAGTGAAAAAGTAGACTGGAATCCCCCTTGCCACCTACGTAGCTCCGCTTTTTAAGAGCAAAGGTGGCAGAGCTGTGCAAGTATCATAGGAGAATAGGAGATTCCTATGAAATTTGTCTCTCTCTCTCTTTAGAGACACACCGGGGAAAGTTTCCGATTGGTTCGGGAGCTCCCATCATCACAAGCTCCACCATCACACCTCAAACTTTTAAGTCATCATGTGAGTCTATGAGTGAATTTAGTGATCTTTCAGTATACGCACTAATCTTCATTTACGCTGGATTTTACGCAAGAATGAACCTATTCACTCGAATACAGCGAAAGTTTGCAAGAGCCTCATTTTAACTGTTCAAACAACTTGACAATTTTGAGATCAACTTTTCCAGTGACTCTTATTTTCTTTATCAAATTGTGAAGAGCTGTCTGAATCCGCAAGCACCTACTCTCTCGGTCGTCAATCGGAAATTATGTAGGGGTCTTAATGTTTGATGAAAGTTTTTTTATACAACGACTACTAGCTTGGACAGTTTGTATTATTAATCGGATTGATTTGATTGTTTCGTATTCGGAGGGAAAACAGTTAAGTGGCTTCACTGATGCTCCCTTGGTGATTCTGCCCTTGTTGACTTTGACGTGTTTAATATGAACTATGCCCAGGTCATAGGTGATTCGTCCAAAAGGAGGTAATGTACCGTTCAAACTTTGCAAGTCAGTCTCCTTTACCATCAATCAGTTTTTCTGTCTCCTATTTTTTCTTTTCTATTTTTTTTATCTCTCACTTCAAAGATATTTTATTTTTTAATTTGACTTATTTATTTATTTATTTTATTTTTTTTATTTTCATCAAAGTTAGGTTTTAAACCCTGCGTGAAGTTAAGCTTTCTCTCTGTTTATATTTAAACTGTCAATAATCTTTTAATCGATGAATAATAATCCTCATTTCTAGCTCTTTAACCCTTTGAGTACCACATAGATACAGATGTACATTTCTACTTTTCTACAAAATTACAGATTCCTCCGAGAAGCAAGATTAAAAAATAAAAATTATGTAGACGTATCAAAACCCTCGGGTATGGCACCATAGCGCAATTGTTGAGACTTATCCTTTGAATTCTTCGCTTTTTCATAATTTTCTATGAGTATTTTCAAGTTTCCCGTCCTTATAATTCAAAGAAAGTGCTTTTAAGAGCTTACTGAGTTAAAGGAGGCAACGGTAGCTGCCCCTATTTGCTAGCATATTCGTCAAATCATAAATGAAACATCTTCATTATTCGACAGAGTTTGTGGTGACATGCCCGAATATTGTGGTACTGAAAGGGTTAACTGGAAACATGAACAAGTCACTGCTCTAAAAGCACCCTTTCATTCTGCATTTTTTTTTCTGTAGGAAATTTACTTCGTGATTCTCCCAGTTGTTCGTTGTGAAGCACCAGCATAAGAAGCTGTTTTGTTTGGGCGACGGGATTTAATTTTTTTTTTTTTTTAAATGAGTCCTTTTTGATTTGAATAGTACAAATTCATGAAAGCTGCGCTGAAACTTCCTCTGCGTATAGCTTTGTGAGAACTGGAACTGATATGCGGGAAAGTCTGTGGTATTTTTAAATATTTTTCTCTCTGCGTGGGTGTTCATGTAATGGCTCCAAAAAAATTATACTGGAGCAAACCATGAATTTTGTTTGCGGCTTTCTTTTAAAAAGTCTCCCCAGTTTTTGGCAAGGCTTGCTTGGTCAGAAAGTATTCTAATATTTTGTCATGAGGCCTGTAAAAAAAAAAGCGGTTTCGTGTTGGACCCCTTATTCACCCCATTCAACTGGTTTTCTCTTAATATTTTTTGCAGAAACCGAGTTTTCAATTTTATTCTTACTGTTGATTCTATGTTTTTCTGTTTTTTTTTCTTTCTCGCATTGAATCAAATTTCTATCTGCTTGGTTTTGATGGAAACCTTCTTTTTTTAACAAATTGAAAAAACGCAATAAAATAATTTATATGATTAGACAAGTGTGAGATTTGAGTGAATGCTTAGAGTTTTTTCATAGCAACTTCAAGGTTAATTTACTACAAGTATTGTAAAATGATGTGTATTAATGTTTGTGTCAGTAAATTAAAATTATGAAATACATAAATAAATTAATAAGTAAGTAAATAAATAGATAAATGCATGAGTGAATAATTAATGATTTCTCAGTGCAATCTAAAAACTGTGACCATAACATAAGGACTCGTGCACTCAACAGAGCTGAGTACCTCTAAATATGCTTCTAAATCTTACTGTAAAAATAAGTCGAATAGGGCTTTTTGCTCCGATTCCAAGAATCTATCCGTGTTTCTGAACTATCCTCAAATTTTTTCATGGCCAGACTTGAGAAGACCGTGACCAAATTTGGATCTGCACGCAATATCCTCCTCACCCATGACTTATTCGCAGATTTTCTCGGGTTATCAGAGTTAAATCACCAAAAAACTTAATTGTGATTTTTTAAATTTTTCTTTTTCAATGGAAAAATTTATCAGTCATCGAGTTTCTCTGTTGACTTTTTGACCGTCTTTATGTTTCCTTTGTGATCATCAAAGTTTAATGAAGGTGTGCTCTTAGAGTATTTTCTTGTCCTGTCTTGTATTTCCTTGTACCTAATATCAATTAATGAAAATTATTTTTTAGTACTTGTATTCTTTAAATGAACTTTCTTTAGGTTGTGAGAGAAAGCTTAAGTGTCACTTCCTTTTATCGTCTTTTAATTTTTTTAAATTTTTACACTTTTTTTTTTTTTTTTTTTTTTTTTATTTTAATTCATGTGAAGTTGCCCTCTCCTTTTTTTTTTATTTTTCATCATCTTACCCCCTTTTTTTTATCTTTAATTTTCCTGTTGAATCGCTGAATATCTTAAATTACAAAAATTTATCCTATAATTTACTATCAGTCAAATGCTATGCTGTCCCTCTCAATTCATAACTGCTTTCTTTAGTTTTTATTTATTTGTTTTTGTTAAAAGTGATTAAATATTTTTCCATGAAAGTTTGTATTTCAGAATAAACTCTCCAAGTTTGTTCTCGTTTTATTTATGATCAAGTTTTTAAAAGGAAAAACGAAACTAATGATTCGCTGATTCTAAACTCAATTTTTTCTCTGCTCTCAAGTCAACAAATTTCATATGCTTTATTAAATTAATCAATTAAATTATGAATAGCATATTTTTGAAGGGCTAAATTATTAAAAAAAAAAAAAAAAAAAAAAAAAAGATTGCCCATCCAACCGTAACTATATCTCTCCCTTCTATTTTACTTTCATCGGAGACTGGCTTTGCGAGCATATTAATTTTCTCTGTTTCTATTTTTAAGTGCGCTTTTTATTTTTTACTTGCGCGACTTTGCTTTTCTTGTTTGTGCGGCGCGTAATGGCAAGGCATTTTCAAACCATCCGTATCACTGTCTAATCTCATCGTCGAGACAGTCGAAAGATTACAGATCAAATTCTTTTCCACGCTACGTTTGAAATTTAACATCAAAACTTTATCACGTTACCATCTCTGTTAATTTGATCCTTCTCTTTTTTTTTCAAAAGAAAGTGCCAAAGATCAAATTAAAGAGTTTTAAATTTTGAAAGGAATGTGTAGGAATAACGGGATAAAATCACAGTGGCATTAATTCCCCCCCCCCCCCCTAATATCTTTGTTATTTTTTTTTTTGTGGTGTTATAGTGTTACGCAAATAATTACAAAGATCATGTCTTAAGACTAAAAGGCTCTTTATGGGCGGGATGAGTTGTAAGGGACCCAGAAAACTTAACAAACTTTGTAAAATATGGTAGAAATTTTGTAAGTGTGATGGGAAGTTTTATTCTTAAAAAAAGAATGAACTTTGAACGTTAATTACCTTGTTCCAAGTGAGAAGAACCAAAAGGGTTTGGAAAAATTCGGGGCTCATCAAATAAGGTTGACGGGGATTGTAAAAGTAAAAACTAGTGCATCCTGAAGTGAGTTGTTAAATCAAGCAGCAAATTACCTGCTCACTCCTATTCCGCAGTCTTTTCCCTGGATAAATTGCCACGTCTCATTCGTGATTGCGTCCATTTGCTTTAGAGGCCTCTTTTGGTTTTATTGTCCCCTACTGACAGTTCTTTCCCTTATTTATTCCACATTTTAGTTGAAATTATGAAATTTTGTGAATTCCGAAAGAAAGAAAAATGAGAAAAGAGCACCAATCAGCAATATATTCTTGTACAAAAAGTTAAAAAATCTGGTAAAGTAATGTTATTAAATTACAAAACCTTCAAGTCTACGGCGCGATTTTGCGGCTTGCGAACAATTTGGATCAGTTATCGATCAAAGCGGCGCGATATTCCGCGAAAGTCGTGATCTCTTTCTAATGAATTTTATCTTTTGTTCCTTCCCCCTTTCCTCTCCTTGACATCCTCCTTTGTAGGCTTGCTATTTGAAAGCAATCGAAACCAGACCAGATTTTGCAGTCGCTTGGAGCAATTTGGGTTGCGTCTTCAATGCGCAAGGAGAGATATGGTTGGCCATCCATCATTTTGAAAAAGCTGTAGCTTTGGATCCAAATTTTCTAGACGCCTATATCAATTTGGGAAATGTTTTGAAAGAAGCAAGAATCTTTGATAGGTGAGTTTTGCATGCTGTTCATTCATTCATTTATTCCTTTGTGTATTTATATGTTTGCCTTTTTATTTTACACTTACTTGTTAATGTGGTTGTTTTATAGTGGGTCTGTTGCAAACTTTTGCTCCAGCGTTATGGAGGGTTGATTTCATAAAAATTTTGTAAAAATCACAATGTGAACATCAAAAGGTCTCAAATCCTCCTAAACCCTCTAAAGGTGTGTTTAGGAAAGTCTCTGTACCACGAGCACCAAAAGTCGATGGCATTCGGCAAAGTAGGTATGCACTTGCAAGGCGTTTCCTTTTCAGGATTCGGGCAAATGGACACAAAATGTGATTTATTCCCCATAACAATCTTAAACGATAATGATAAGTGAAATTTACCGGGAAAAAACACACAGAACGACACAAAATGCAGGTATTATGAGGAAGTGAGATGTTTGATTTCATTTTAACTAACAATATAAATTGCGTTGTCAGCTATCTTTTGGTGCTTGTGGTGGATGCATTCAGGGTTGATTCGCTCTCTAGCCCGCAATCTTAGGTTTTCCTTATAATGCCATTAGTGGGTTTATGAGTGGTTTTTGAGACTTTTTGCTGTTTTCAATGTGATTTGTACGCGATTTTACCCTGAAACCTACCCTCCGCAACGCTGCAGCAAAAGTTTGTAACAGATCCAATCGACTTTTGAATGAACTTATATTCAGGGCCTGCTTGGAATAGAGTGGGCGACGCACATTTTCTTTTGCTCATTGTATAATTAAGTAAGGTCGTATTTTATTCAGGGATCTGTAAAACGTCAGGTGTGCTCCATCTTGCAAAATCAATGTAGTGGCTTAATGTGTCCAGCGTGCCCCCCCCCCCCACACACACACACGCGTATTCGCGATCCGCGTAATACTTGCGTTGACAACAAAATGAAAAGCAATGCTTTCGAAAATGCTTGTATACGCTTCAATTTTCTAATCGCCTTCATTCATATATTTTACGCGAGAAACGACCGGCCGCGGCGCACACCGATCCAAAACATGACTTTTCCCGGACTTTTAAAAGTTTTCGTTTTTTGCTTCAAAAACATTTTAAATTCGTTATTTTCTATCTAAAAACCATGCTATCTGAAACATTTTAAGCTGTGAAATCGTTTATTAAACTAAGTTTTTAGTTGTCTTGCCATCAATTGCTCATAATCTTGATTCCTTGGCCATGAAAAAATGTCCGATAAATCCCATACTTCGTCCCATTGTGCGGTGATTGTTGGTTGGTCGCAGTGTTGCCAGATTGGGGGTCGTAAAAGCCGTACGCTTTACCTTGATTTAAATGGGGGACGATACGGTCTTTTCACCCTCGATCTGGCAACACTGGTTGGTCGCAATCGTATCGTAGGCAGTGTTGCCAGATTGGGGTGAAAAAGCCGTACATTTTACATTGATTTAAATGAGGACGATATGGCTTTTTACCCTCGATCTGGCAACACTGATCGTAGGACCGGGTCCGGGCCCTGGGGTTTGATTCAAGTGCGTTGCATATGCATCTTGAGCAAGTTTTCGCGAGCCAAGTCGAGTCAGGGTCAAGCTCAAGTGATTTTCGCAGTTTTCATTATCAACTGAGAGTTATGGGAGAGAGAGAGAGGTAGACGGCCATAGAAGGTTTTCCCTCCCCACCTCTTCCCCGCCAAGAAGAACGGTTCGTTTATTCTACCGAGATTCGAGCCGCTTTTGAGCGTTGAAATTCCGTTGGAATGTTGGCACTTGCGTTGGATGCTAATGCAATTTGTCTTTTTGGCAATCCTTCCGATTTTTTTTTTTTTTTTTTTTTCCCCCATCAGTGCCGCGAATCGGCGACAGTGACTTGGAAATCAGCGGACCGCGAGGTTCATCTAGCTTCCGGTAAAAAGTCTCCTAAAACCCTGAAATCGCACAGGCCAGATACCTGCTGAAGTGCTGAGCCTGACAAAAAACGTAAAAACTCGAGGGATCTCCCACCATTTTCTTTCCTCTTTAAGGGGGTATCCTACCCTAAATTTGGGTCACTTTAGCAATTTTTGGGGATTTTGACTTTTTTGACTTTTCTTGTTCAGGAAATCCTCGTGAAGAACGTGATAGTTTTGGTTTTTTTTTTTTTTAAAGGCTTAGAAATATTTTTAATTAATTTTTTAAAGTCATGCGCCAATAATTTACACATCTAATGGTGAGCAAAACATAAATGTTTGTTATTTTCTTTTTCCATTTTTAGAGCATGTTAATTTTCCCCTGTTTTGCCGCACAGGAAAGTTGGTATCTCAGTCCCTAATTGAGCTACAGACTTCATTTTTTTTTTTTTAAAATGTTCGAAATTGTATTATCTGTGATCTGTTGGAATCAGATTTTTAACCTACCCTCAATATTTTTTTCAAATTGAAGTTTAAAGTGAAAAAGTAAGCTAAAAAAAATATATGCCATTGAAAAATTCTTACCCGGGCAAATAAGCATTGAAAAAAAAAATCTGTCTCCAACAGATCACAGAGAATCTAATTGTGCATCATTTGAGCCAAAGAACAAGTCGATAGAGCAATTATATCAGGCTCTAGCAACTTTCCTGTAAACGACCTTTTTTGCTGCTTATGATTAGATTTCAGGGGCAGGTATGCAACCACCACAACAAAAATTTCAGGGTTGCCTAATTTCAATGTGCTTATTCCATTGCCAAAATTTCAGAAATTTTGGGTGTTAACTGGTGGAAAAAAATTTTTGGGTAGGATACCCCCTTAAGCAGCCGAATGGTTTGTTCCAAAAAAAACCTTTTTGAAGACGTTCTTCCACTACTCTTTCATCGGCCGAGCGACACGGGCGGATCCAGCAATTTGGCAACCATGCATACTTTCCATTCGAACGTATGAGGAACAATCGATTCTTGAGGGGGCCATGGCCGTTCTACTTATCGATTGTTTTTCATACTTTCAAATGGGAACAATCCACGGTTGCCAGATTGCCACGGATCCGCCATTATCGAGCGATGTGGTCGATCGAGTGATGCACCGTATCAAAAACTGCTGGAATCAATGACGATTCTTATGTGAAGTCAGCGGTTTGCCAACAATGCTCTCATCTGTCGTTTTCTTAAATATCTTGTTGATTTCGGCAGTTTTATTCGTGGAGTCTAGTATAACAAAGCATTTTCGAGGACGTAGAATACATAATCCCTAAAAGGTCGCATAAGTTTCCTGATTTATAATCGCAAAAATTGCCGTTCAAAAATGCGCTCAAGGGGACATTTAAATGGGGCTCTTGCAAACTTTTGCTGTGAGCAAATAAATAGTCCAATCTGATGTTAAGACCAGCGGAAATCACGAAAATCTTGCCTAGAAAGTCTAAAATTCAGTAATAAACTCACATAACTGCTATAACGGTAAGTTCGTAATGGCGGTTCAACGCAGGTGTCATGGGATATTCCTTTCTAAGTCACTTTCTCTACGAAAACACAAGAGATATGTCTCAATTTAGATAGGAATCTCCCATGATACCTGCGTCTCTCCGCCATTAAGCGCAATTCTGAGAGTGAATTTCGTGATTTTTTTTGTGTACTCATCGTCATTTTTACAGGTTTTTATGCAAGATTAAATTCTTCAATCCTCTGTAGCAAAAGTTTGCAGGAGCCTCATTGAAGCAGAGTTTTGTTTGCCCCTCGTACCGTAGTCGATAGTCGGTTCAATCGATGGATAAATCGATGTATCGAAGTGGAAGGCTGGACGGTTTTAAGGGCCGAATGGAAAAGAAGGAAGGGTCGGTGAAAATGAGCGCGTTAGGGGGGGGGGATAGAAACCTTTTTATGAAGGTGAAAAAGAAAGTGCGGGGTGCGGGGTCCCGCGATTCAAGATTAATTACCTCGCTCGGAACTGATGGAAAGCCGAGTTTTATGTCTGCTCACGGTATTGCCGTATTACTGTATATTACCTCCGCAGTGTACTTATCCAACTCGTAAAACCCAACCCGGGGGGGGGGGGGGGGGGGGGCAGGCAGGGCGGAGCGGAGCGGAGCGGAGCGCGGAACTACAACCCCCCGAGAATGAGAGGAAAATCATCAGCTCATTATTATTATTATTTTTTAACTCATGGGGGGTGGCGCGGAAAATTTACGGAGTCGAAGGCTGGTAGTAAAACGGGGATTGTGAGAAAGAAAATACGAGCGGGTCTCTATATGTACACGGAGTTCTTAAAGATAAAGTTTTCTCGAACGAAGATTTTTATGGAAGTTTTATGGAAAAGAATCGAGCTTTAGGAGGTTCGATTTCAGGGTGTCTACTGTCAGAGAAAACTAATACCGGGAAATTTCAGGGATCGAGAGAGAGAAAATGCGCTCGGGTCTCTACATACGGATTTTTTTTTTTGTTTACGGAGTTTTGCTGTTAGAGCAGCGACTCAATTTTTTAGGTTATTTTTTGTCTTTTAATATGTTTTTTTGCGGTTCTAAATGGAAATTTAAATTTTCGAAACGTCCCGCCGTTTTATTTATTTGTATTTTAGCTTCATTTCCGAAAATGTTTTCATTCACTTGACAAATTAGTAGCCAATAATGTTGTTTCTTTTCATGGAGTTTTGAAATTTAAACTTTTCACGAATGAATATTTTCCTGGAAGTTTTATGGAAAAGAATCAATCTTTAGGAGTTCCACCGGTCCTATTCCAGAGTATGTCTATTGTCAGAGGAAACAAATGCTACAGGAAAATTTCAGGGAATTCTGTTCCGTTTGGGAAATCAAATAACTTTCGGCCCTAATGTCGGGAAATTCCGTAATTCTCTCGTAAAGTTGCTCGTTTTCAGGGCGCGGCTTCATAGCCAGCGTTTTCATGATTTATTCCTGAAAGAGGACCTTTGTCTGAAGCATTTCCACGCTATTGAAACCATGAAATACTTTTGTGTTGACTTTTGGGCAGTTATGGGATTCCTTTATCGACGAACTAAAGTCTAAGATCATTAAAGAAGTGACGTGAAATTAGAAAATAAATTTATCCTAAATATATCATTTATAAGTTTTTAAGGCCTATTTAAATCACAAGGAACTCTTTTAACGAGTACTTAAAACATAGAAATGGCACTCTAATATTGTGAATTAAGTCTCAAAGGTCGAAAACGATAATACGTTTTTATGACCTTTTTTTCACTAATTTTTTGCCACTATTTTCAATTTCAAACCTTAGTGCGACAATACTTCCAGTAGCGAGGCGTGCGATTTGGCAACGTTTCTTCCTTCCATATAGATGTATTAGAAAGATCGAACTGCCTGGTCATCGCTAATGACTGAAGCTTTCGGCTTTTTTGGTGAATTTAAATGGAGAAAATACATTGTTGCCAAATTTCACGCCTTGCCACTGCACGGAAAAAAAGGATTAGTGAAAATAACCATACGGATACCTGACTTTGGCACCTGCTAGATGTTATGGTAAACTTGACCAGAAATATGGTACATTTACCGATACTTTGTGTAAATTCGACGTGCTATCAGGTAAAATCACCTAATACATAGTCTAAACATAGCATACTTCTGGTTAACATTACCATAACATCTAGCAGGTGCCAAAATCAGGTATCCGTATGGTTATTTTCACCGTAGTTTTTTTTCCGTGTGGATACTTCAACTTTGTGTTAAACATGTATTTACTAAAAAATTGAGTTGAACAAAATCAGTCGATCAAGGACTCCTTTTTAAAAACAGGAAAGAAAGAAAGAAAGTAGTAGTAGTAATTTTCGTTTATTTTTTGGAGGTGACTAAACATCTAGGGTTATTCACACCTCCGTAATGAGGGAGATTATACAAGTAATTTGGTGGATTTAATTAATGAAAGAATTGAGGAAATATAAGGAAGAAAAGAAAGAAGAAGCCCTCTTTCGTCAAATTTCCCACACCCAGTTGGCAACGCTGCTTTCATCCCTTGTACCGGTTGTTTGTTCGGACCTAATTTTTTTATGGCAGTTATAAAATCTCTCTTTCGCGATTCTCTTTGACTTAATAGTCGTTCTCTTTAAAAACTCTTCTTTCCCCCAACGAC
Organism: Trialeurodes vaporariorum; assembly: GCA_011764245.1. Taxonomy (NCBI): domain Eukaryota; kingdom Metazoa; phylum Arthropoda; class Insecta; order Hemiptera; family Aleyrodidae; genus Trialeurodes; species Trialeurodes vaporariorum. Next base: position 10,893,850 of record VMOF01000024.1, on the reverse strand, counting down.
CCCCCCCCATCCCCCCACTTCCCTCGCTCCCCCGCTCTGTCTGACATCCCGCATCGTCGCCCCGCGTCAACCCATTTATTTTATTTATTTTGTTTATTTTTATAGCGAGGGAGACTCGCTTTGTCATTCCTCGTGGCGTGACCTGTTGTAGGTTTAGATGTTGCGTGTGGTGTGAGTGTTGCCGGTGCGTGGTGTTGGTCAACGTAACGCCACCGCCCTTTGAGATGGCCCCTTTCAGTTTTAATATCCCTTGGTTTTTTTGGTGATCTTCGCCAATGGGTCTTTTGCACTTTTTTGCTATCTCTACGGCAATGTGGAGAACAGTGGCGGCTCGTGGGCTTTGGTATTGAGGAGGCTGTGGGGGGGATTTCCTGGGGGACACCCCCCCCGGGGGGGAGGTCCGTGGGCCACCCGAAGACCGATAACACGCAGTCAAAAACAAACAGGCGCGGCTGGTCCGACGACTGGCATGACTCGACGCTTATCCGGCTACTGGCTCGGCCGGCTCGGCAACGCTGCGGGAGTCGTGGAGGATAGCAGCCTCCGATACCTTCGTTAGTGCGTGCACACAGTCCTTGCTTGGTTGTGTGTGTGTGTGTGTGCTGAACACCACTTGACACTTGACTTGACTCGACCGACTCGGAGTCTCGGAGGCACAGACTCCGGCACTGCTGACTGCTGTCGTTTCGCGACTCCGAAATCTCGTTCCCCGCCCGCTTATAACATCCGTCTCTTGCGCTCTCTCCTAGTGAAGATTGACTCAAGTTTTAGAGTCACGGACATTGTGATTGCCTAAGTTTAATATGTTGTCTCTCGTTACTGTCTTGTCGACGTTATTTTTTCTTCCCTCTGAATGTCTGGGGAGGCACAGCCTCCCTTGCCTCCTTAGGCGAGCCGCCACTGGTGGAGAATGTATTCCCGTGGACATCAACGCAAAAGCTCCAGTGAACACGCTGAGGGCCCCATTTCAACAAGTTCCTGAACTTTTCCTCGAAACTTCTTGATCTTGAAAAATGTCCTTTGCAAAATATGGAGAATGAAAAGTCCATGGTTATTGGGTAATCATTGCCAATGAGTCTAATGCAGACTTTTGCTATCTGTATACGGCAATTTGGAGCGTGTAATTCCCGTGGACATCAGCGATTAAAAGCCCGCCAGAAAGACAGATCCTCTCGTAAGTTTATTTTCCCATTTATATTAATATTGGCGGTGCCCCGGAAGAGCAGAGGGGGCGTTTTGAGAGCCCTTCGCTTTGTATAAGCGATTAAAAGCCCACCAGACAGACAGGTCTGCTCGTAAGACTGCTTTCCCATTTAAAATAGCGTTGGCGGTGCCCCCGAAGAGCAGAGGGGACGTTATGAAAGCCCTGCGCCCTGTCAGCGATTAAAAGCCCACCAGAAAGACAGGTCTGCTCGTAAGTCTGTTTTCCCATTTAAAATAGCGTTGGCGGTGCCCCGGAAGAGCAGAGGTGACGTTCTGAGAGCCCTGCGTTTTGTCAGCGATCAAAAGCCCACCAAAAAGACAGGTCTGCTCGTAAGTCTGTTTTCCCATTTAAAATAGCGTTGGCAGTGCCCCGGAAGAGCAGAGGGGACGTTTTGAGAGCCCTGCGCCCTGTCAGCGATTAAAAGCCCACCAAAAAGATAAGTCTGCTCGTAAGTCTGTTTCCCCATTTAAAATAGCGTTGGCGGTGCCCCGGAAGAGCAGAGATGACGTTCTGAGAGCCCTGCGCCGTGTCAGCGATTAAAATCCCACCAAAAAGACAGGTCTGCTCGTAAGTCTGTTTTCGCATTTAAAATAGCGTTGGCGGTGCCCCGGAAGAGCTGAGGGGACGTTTTGAGAGCCCTGCGCCTTGTCAGCGATTAAAAGCCCACCAAAAAGACAGGTCTGCTCGTAAGTCTGTTTTCCCATTTAAAATAGCGTCGGCGGTGCCCCGGAAGAGCAGAGGGGACGTTTTGAGAGCCCTGCGCCTTGTCAGCGATTAAAAACCCATCAAAAAGATAGGTCTGCTCGTAAGTCTGTTTTCCCATTTAAAATAGCGTTGGCGGTGCCCGGAAGAGCAGAGGGGACGTTTTGAGAGCCGTGCGCCTTGTCAGCGATTAAAAGCCCACCAAAAAGATAGGTCTGCTCGTAAGTCGGTTTTCCCATTTAAAATAGCGTTGGCGGTGCCCCGGAAGAGCAGAGGGGACGTTTTGAGAGCCCTGCGCCTTGTCAGCGATAAAAAGCCCACCAAAAAGACAGGTCTGCTCGTAAGTCTGTTTTCCCATTTAAAATAGCGTTGGCGGTGCCCCGGAAGAGCAGAGGGGACGTTCTGAGAGCCCTGAGCCTTGTCAGCGATTAAAAGCCCACCAAAAAGACTGGTCTGCTCGTAAGACTGTTTTCCCATTTAAAATAGCGTTGGCGGTGCCCCGGAAGAGCAGAGGTGACGTTCTGAGAGCCCTGCGTTTTGTCAGCGATCATAAGCCCACCAAAAAGACAGGTCTGCTCGTAAGTCTGTTTTCCCATTTAAAATAGCGTTGGCGGTGCCCCGGAAGAGCAGAGGGGACGTTCTGAGAGCCTTGCGTTTTGTCAGCGATCAAAAGCCCACCAAAAAGACAGGTCTGCTCGTAAGTCTGTTTTCCCATTTAAAATAGCGTTGGCGGTGCCCCGGAAGAGCAGAGTGGACGTTTTGAGAGCCCTGCGCCCTGTCAGCGATTAAAAGCCCACCAAAAAGATAAGTCTGCTCGTAAGTCTGTTTCCCCATTTAAAATAGCGTTGGCGGTGCCCCGGAAGAGCAGAGGGGACGTTCTAGAGCCCTGCGCCGTGTCAGCGATTAAAATCCCACCAAAAAGACAGGTCTGCTCGTAAGTCTGTTTTCCCATTTAAAATAGCGTTGGCGGTGCCCCGGAAGAGCAGAGGGGACGTTTTGAGAGCCCTGCGCCTTGTCAGTGATTAAAAGCCCACCAGAAAGATAGGTCTGCTCGTAAGTCTGTTTTCCCATTTAAAATAGCGTGGGCGGTGCCCCGGAAGAGCAGAGGGGACGTTTTGAGAGCCCTGCGCCTTGTCAGCGATCAAAAGCCCACCATAAAGACAGGTCTGCTCGTAAGTCTGTTTTCCCATTTAAAACAGCGTAGGCGGTGCCCCGGAAGATCAGAGGGGACGTTTTGAGAGCCCTCGCCTTGTCAGCTATTAAAAGCCCACCAAAAAGACAGGTCTGCTCGTAAGTCTGTTTTCCCATTTAAAACAGCGTAGGCGGTGCCCCGGAAGAGCAGAGGGGACGTTTTGAGAGCCCTCGCCTTTTCAGCGATTAAAAGCCCACAAAAAAGACAGGTCTGCTCGTAAGTCTGTTTTCGCATTTAAAATAGCGTTGGCGGCGCCCCGGAAGAGCTGAGGGGACGTTTTGAGAGCCCTGCGCCTTGTCAGCGATTAAAAGCCCACCAAAGACTGGTCTGCTCGTAAGTCTGTTTTCCCATTTAAAATAGCATTGGCGGTGTCCCGGAAGAGCTGAGGGGATGTTTTGAGAGCCTGCGCATTTTCATCGATTAAAGGCCCACCAGAATGTCTGGTTTGCTCGTAAATATGTTTTCTCTTTTAAAATAGCATTGGCGGTATGGCCCGGAAGAGCTGAGGGGACGTTTTGAGAGCCGTGCGCCTTTTCAGCGAATAGACAGTAACACAAAAGCTCCGACGAACACACTATAAAGGAAGAAAACTCATAATTAATAGAGAAAGAGATAAATAGATAAATAAATAACTAAATAAATAGATAAATGAATAAATAAGGAAAGAAAAAAAGAAATAAATAAGTAAATAAATAAATTGAGCGAGAGGATTTTGTGCCTGACACAGTCGTTGCGGCGCGGCGCACCCTTTAACGCTGGTGGTACTTAGTTGGAAACCACTATGTCCGAATCAATGTTGTTTATCGATTTTCGCCGATGATGATCGTGTTACTTTATCGATGTCACTCTGTGATGCTTTTGTTATGCTTGATTGCGGAGGGAAGAAATCGATGGAGCTTGCGTGATACCTTTCAAGCAATTTTTTTCCTGCAATTTTTTTTTTTTTTTTTTTTTTTTTTTTTTTTTTTTTCGATTCATGGTGTTGTATTTCTATATACGAGGAGTATATGCATCGCAAAAAGCCGAGATTAACTCAATTTCATTAGAAGTGGCGCTCGTGGCAGGAGCTCTTCCGAGAAGGTGCGGATTCGTTGATTGAGTTGGTGCGTCGCTTAATTGAGTTTTCGTTCCGAATCCCGTCGCGTCGAATTGACTCAATATTTTTCTCCGTGCCCCAACCTAACCTGCCCCTGCCCCCCTGCCTGCATGCACTGGGAATTATTTTTAGAATTGGGTCGGACGGCCGTATTTTTTTACCGCTGCAAGGAATGAAATATAACTAGAGCAGCAAACTTATATAACTGAAAATATTGCCGACTTGTGCTCTTTGTCATCGGTTGCGCCTTGCAGCTAGCTGATACTACCCGCATCGGAAAGATGCAGGAGGTAATTAAAAAGGGTCGTTCAGTGTTCCTCTCGGGGTTGCCTGGCTGCACTAAATGGTCTTAGATCGGGGGGGGGGGGCGGATGGCCAAAACTTAGTGGGGGGAGGGTCGTCGTTGTCAACCTTTCGATCTTGATTCAGCTAGTGTTGCCAGATCTTTTGGCTTTTCCTATGTGTCCTTATAGGGCCGGCCTCGGTGACTTTGTGGTCAGGACACCTGACTGCCAGCCCATAGGTCCTGGGTTCAAATCCCGGTAATGGCAGAGGATTTTTCTCTGGTCTTGTCGCTCGGTCTCCTTGAAAGTGGGTCCACGGCAAAGACTTTAGTGGAAATCAGGGACCAAATAATGTTAGGTCCCGAGCATTGAATTGCGTGCATCTTGCGTGCGGTTTCGACCAACCAGAGAGCTTACGCACGGTCATGTGACCGTGCGTAAGTTACGCTCGGGACCGAACATTATTTGGTCCCTGAGTGCTAAGCGTGGATGTTTCAAGTCTCGGGTGTCTTATGACAATAAACAAAGAACTTTTCTTCTCTCAATTTGTCTGTAGCTGTAGGCTCCAATCAGGAGAATAAGCCAATAAATCCTCAAAAAAAAAAAAAAAAAAAAAAAAAAAAAGCTTCATTAAAAACTTTCCGGTGACACTTTCAGGTTCATAGAAATCGATACTTTCGCATGGGTTAAAATGGGAGAAAAACAATATTCAATCGATTGTCCACGAGCCTAGTTTTGTTTGTATGACCTCTAACCAGTGGTGTCGCGTGCAATTTGGCAACGCTGCATTTTGTTCATTTATCCCCAAGGAAAGAGTCGGGCTGTGGTTGTTCGCAATGAACAGCCTCAAAATCGATATTTTATACGAGTTTCAATGGAAAAATTCTGGAGTGTTGCCAAATTTCACGCGGCGCGTTGGTTATGACTGCAATGGAAACTCCGATGGAAAACGTACGCGCACAATCGCTCTGTGGCCTGAGATCAAAGTAAAAGAGGCCAATAATTAAATTAGTGGAAAAAAGTAATCAAAAATCACTTTATGCGGCCTTCTAAGCTTAATCTTCTAGTGGCATTTCTAGGTTTACGTTACTTGTTTAAATTGATCTCACAATCAGTGATTAAAATTGGTTTTGAAAGTTTAAGTATAAATGATTAACTCAGTGGCGAGGCGTGCGATTTGGCAACGTTTCCTTTTCCCCATTTAAGCACATTAGAAAGGTCGAAATGCCTGGTCATCGCCGATGACTGAGGCGTTCGACTTTTTTGGTTTTAAATGGAGAAAATACACTGTTGCCAAATTTCACGCCTCTGGATTAACTATATGAGAAATTTACTTTATGACTTTTTGCCAATTTTTTACAATCTCAAACTATAGTGCGAAGCAGAGTTGCCGTTTTGTGTATAATTAATGATATTTTTCAATTCACTGATGATTCTACCGGCTGAGAAAAGATTACACAGTTCAGTTTAGTGTATAACTGTAATGTACGAAAGTACTCGCATCTGTAATCTTTTCTCAACCGGTGGAGTCGTCGATGACCTTCAAAAACTTGCGGTTATTTTAATTTATTAACGGCGTTTCCTCCGATTGAGAAAATATTACAGAATAGAGTATTTTCGTGCATTTCAGTCATACACTAAACTTAATTGTGTAATCTTTTTTCCACCGTTGGAATCATCGGTGAACTGGAAAATACCCTTAATTTTACGCGAAACGGCAGCTCTAGAGCGGAGAAAGGAGGAAAATTGGCAACTTCCTTTGAACACTTGTATGATGCGTCAAGCTTTGACGTCAACCGCGATTCTGTTTTGATTGACGTCCCTTTGAATTGTGAAAAGCGAAATGAGAAGGAAGAGGAGCCTCGCTGGTGGTATTGTGGTGGTCTCAAGGCGCAGTCGCAGGCGGTGAGAAATGACAACGATTGAAAACTGATAAATCTTTGGTCGTTGTCTGTTAGCGGTCTCATGCCATCCTTCCACCCCCACCTCTCGCCGTGCAAAGCCTCTATCTCTCCCTATTTGTCTCCTTTCTTCTGGTGCCTATTCCAAGTTCAAAGTCGGATGTTGCGTCATCGAAAGTCGCAAGTGAAAAAGTACGGACGGGGCCCACCGTGAATAGAAAGGACACGGGTTCTCTTCGTACAAGAAGATTGTACTGTGTTAACTTAAGGGTAAGGAAAAACTTAGCGATTCAGGTAAAAATGCACTACCTTCATTGCTACGCGGCACGCATCGAACCTGAGTTCAAGTCATTGCGCTCCTTGTGGCAGCAGCGGCTCGTGCAATGTGGCAACAATGGATTTTCTCCCTTTAAAACTGTGTAAAATAATCGATACTAGGTGAGGCGCTACGCCTCACATAGTATCGATCTTTTTGCATACGTTTAAATGGTAAAAGTGCACGGTTGCCAGATTGCACGAGCCGCCACTGCCTTGTGGTGAGGGGGGGAGGGATTTGTCCATCTCAACCCTCCTCTGGTATGCAGCAATGGGGCTCTTGCAAACTTTTGCTGTAGGGGATTGTAGAGTTGATTCTTGCATAAAAACCTGTAAAAATGACAATGAGTACACTAAAAAATCACGAAATTCACTCTCAAGATCGGGCTTAGTGGTGGAGAGACGCAGGTATCGTTGGAGATTCCTATCTATATTGAGGCATATTTCTGTGTTTCCGTATTGAAAGTGACTCATAATAGACTGGGATCTCCCATGATACCAGCGTTGAACCACCATTGCGATCTTGCCGTAATAGCAGTTATGTGAGTTTACTACTAAATTTTAGTTTTTCTTAGTGTGATTTTCGTGATTTCCGCTACTAGTTTTTACATCAGATTGGACTATTTATTTGCCTACAGTAAAAATTTGCTAGAGCCCGCATTTCCGATACCTTGAATTTTTTGTGTGCAAAAGTCAAATTGAATACGGTTACAGATACGACAAAATGGATGTAATAGTGGTTCCAAAGCGCTGTAACTTGTCACAACTAATAGAATGTGACTGTGCCGCCTCTTGCCCTCTTATGATGGAAGAGACACATTTTTGTCACATTGCACAAACCACCACTATAAATACAGTCTTTGTGCAGTCGGTCTCGTCAGATGAACGTCAGATAGTTAACTATATGTAGTCATTCTAGTTTCAGACACAATTTAAATTTTCGTTGAAGCGGTCGTATTTCGGTACTTAAGCACACACACAGGCAGGCCACAGCAGGTCTCGCTGAACGCTGAACTTTGAGCGGGTGCCAGTTTTCTTCAATATCTCGCGGTTCTACTCAAGTGAAAGGCGCAGTGTTGCCAGATGGAGGGTAAAAAGCCGTATCGTCCCACATTTAAATCAATGTAAAACGTACGGCTTTTTCACCCCCAATCTGGCAACACTGGAAAGGCGCGAAAAGACTTTCCGCACGGAGCAATATTCCATTCGTTCCGGGCCGAAGGCGATTGGGGGGGGGGGGGTGCTAGTGTAGAAGGGTTAACCGAGAGAGGTAGGTGGGGGGGCAAGCTCATTAAATTCACGTCGTTTACTCTCTCGTGACTTTGGAACTTGTCAACAAAGTTTTTAATCGTATCTTGACTTGACGCGTCAGCCGTCGGGGGTCGGCTTGCTTGCCGGCGCGCGGTCCCGCAGAGCCTGCAGAGGTGAAGGGGTATGGGTTGGATGGAGGGGGGGGGGGGGTGACAGGAGCGCGCGAAAAACAATTTGAAAAGAAATTAGCATCAAGCGCTGCGCTTCGTATTTTTGTGCCCTGCTGTGGGTGTCATTGCTCTTTCACCCTAAAACACCTCAAATTTGTTCCCGTCAATGTAACGTAAAGAAAGAATTGATTGAAGCCACCTCAATAATGATCTCTTAAGCGTCTAAGGGCCAGGTCAGTCTGGAAAACGCCGCTACTTTCCTTTTATAGGGCAGGGAGTTAACTGTTCGTACTCGAAGGAGTTGGAATTGCCTGTACGACATATTGAAGGCGCTGTCGGAAGTTGCAAGTGCTTTCATCTACAATCGCTTTTATCTGGAATGAAGAATGAGCCATGTGAAATAGACTGAGAGGGAAAAAACGAATACACTCGGTAGTTAACTATTCGTACTCGAAGGAGTTGGAATTGCCTATACGACATATTGAAGGCGTCGTCGGAAGTTGCAAGTGCTTTCATCTACAATCGCGTTCATCTGGAATGAAGAATGAGCCATATGAAATAGACTGATTGTGAGAGGGAAAAAACGAATACACTCGGTAGTTAGCTATTCGTACTCGAAGGAGTTGGAATTGCCTATGCGACTTATTGAAGGCGCCGTCGGAATTATTCTTGCAAATGCTTTCATATATAATCGCGTTTATCGGAATGAAGAATGAGCCATGTGAAATAGACTGATTGTGAGAGGGAAAAAACGAGTATACTCGGGCTTGGCCCATAAGGGGTTAAGAATGATCTCACATAACTAGGCGGCTCATGCAGTTGGGCAACAACGGATTATCTCCATTTAAACCCTACTTCAACTAATCGATCTTCAGGGGTTTCACCGAATTCTGGAAAAATCGATAATTTTGAGGTTTGAGGTTCAAATGACCAAAAAACAGAGTTGCCAAATAGCACAAACCGCCACTGAACGGGTCAAATCTTTTAAAAAAAACGACGATTAACTTAAATAAGGAAACTTTAAAGAGTAGTGCGTTCTTTGAAGGTCACATGGGCGGATCCAGCAATTTGGCAACCATGAATTTATCCTATTTGAAAGCATGAGAAACAATCGATTCTCGAGGGGGCCGTAGCCTTTTCACCAATCGATTGTTCCTCATGCATTCAAATAGGAATAATACACAATGGGGCTATTGCACACTTTTTCTATAAGCGATTTAACGGTCGATTAAGGCGTAAAAACCTCGAAAAATAACGATGGCGGCACTAAAAACTTCCAAAATCCACTTCTAAACTCAATAAACGCAGTTATTTGCGCGAGCGTAATGGTGGCCGAAGGCACTAACAATTGGAGATTCCCGTCTAACAATTCTGAGACTCCATAAAGAAGTGACCAATAAGAGACGACTTTCATTTGATACCGGTGTCACTAGGTGTTGTGGCACCATTCATCGGATGTGGATCATCACTCTGATGACTAATTACTCTGTGAATCATCCTTGTCAACATAGAAAGAGTGACGAAATTAAGATAGGAATCTCCCATTGTTAGTGCCTTCGGCCACCATTACGCTCGCGCAAATAACTGTGTTTATTGAGTTTAGGAGTGGATTTTGGAAGTTTTTAGTGCCGCCATCGTTATTTTTCGAGGTTTTTACGCCATTATCGACTATTAAATCGCTTATAGCAAAAGTGTGCAATAGCCCCATTGCCAGATTGGTGGATCCGCCTTTGGAAGGTCACTGTGAACGTGAACTTGTTCATCTGCTTCTTACTATAGTATGATAAAGTAGAATCGTAGAGTTCATAAAATGTCGGTCCAGTCAATTTTGCATTTTTGCGAATATTCCAGCACAGACGTTTGTTTACATTACTCTTTAACTCTACCCCTCCCCGCCTGCTACGTCTGGCATTCTATTCTACTCCCCGCGATACAACCCCCCCCCCCCCCCCCACGGTCCCTCTTCCACAATATCTCACTGGCCCATTAGACCTCTCGTATGTACCTGACCCCTCGCTGTGATTCAGCGGTAATAATTCCGCTCCCCCGCCTTTCAACGATTTGCTCGAAATTGTCTTGGACGCGGGCCAAATTACACCTTCAAAAAAGCGAATCGGAACGAATTCAGTCGGAATTCGGTTATCTGTCGTCTGTTTACCCCCACCCCGTACCTAAACTCCCTCCCCCTTCTCCCCTCTCCCCCACCCCTTCTCCCCCCTCTCCCTTCTCTCCCTCCACCCATTCATCCTCCGTTTTCAGTGCTTTCATATAGCTTAGTTTCCGATTCTTAAACATACTCTATGCGATACAGCTGCTGGGAGCATTGTAGCATTATTGCGTCACAACAAGATTTTATCACTGAGTAATACAAGAGAACTTATCAATTTATGATCGTTCTGTGCTATTTTCAACGAGCTATACATTTATCTAGAGGGGAAGTTTAATGGGTAGCCGGCGTAACCACCATGGGGGATTTTTAGGTTAGGTTTAAGCGAGTAATTTGTCCATTTATTCCCGTGTATTTTGACGCAACGAACATGTTTCGATTCCACGGACGTCAAGTCGTCGTCGCGCGTCGTCTTTCGCATCCAAATCCATGGGAATAAATGGGAAAATCACTCGCTTAAACCTAACCTAAAAATCCCCATGGTGTTTACGCAGGTTACCCATTGAACTTCCACTCTATATAAATGTATAGCTCGTTGGCTATTTTTTTGTTGGGTGTTTTTTTTTTGTTATTTTTTTTTTTTTTTTGTCTGTGACGCGTTTACGTTCTATGTGAACCTCATAATTTACAGGAAAACGCTGAGTGGAGGTTGAGTGAGGAGTATCCAGTCAAGAAAGCTCCGATTTTCGTAAATAACTTTTGTTGTAAGCTTTTGGGAATCGTCCCAAGATTTCTTCTCGCGATGTAATCTAATCGATAAAGTTCGACGAGTTTTTGAGAAGTTTGACCAACGTCAAGTTAAGCGTATCGAGATCCTTGTGATGTGAAAAAAACGTGAAAAATGTGAAAAAAATATAATCAAATGATTAAAAACTAAAACAAAAATTTTCCAGCTTCTCAAATAACTTTTTGTTAAACACTCTGTTACTGCAAGTGCTTTATCTACAATGTGTTTCAAAACTCACGAGTCTAATCTCAGTAGCGTATTTTTGGGGTCCTAAGAGAGGCGGCTCACAGGGGAGTGCAGGGGGGGGGGGGTGGTGGTCTCTCTCTTTACGATGAAAATTTTCATTTGCATTACAATTGTTCCAAAAATGAGCTGAAAGCAAGCAAAATTTTAATTTTTATGAGGGTCATGAGGGTTCTGTAATTTGGTTTTGAGGTTTTGCCTGAGTAGATCGCTCTCAAGGTTTTTCATATCTTTTGGAACTGGGACCGTTTCACTGACAACTCATGGCTACGTAACATGGGCAAAAAGGTGATGTCGCCAAAACCCAGCTTATGACCCCTCTATCGAATCAGCTTGGCAAATGGAGTCGATCGCTCTCAAGGGTTTTCATATCTTTTGAAAATGGGGCCGCTTCACTGGCAACTCATGGCTATGCAACATGGGCAAAAAAGTGATGTCGCCAAAACCCAGCTTATGACCCTTCTATCGAATCAGCTTGGCAAATGGAGTCGATCGCTCTCAAGGGTTTTCATATCTTTTGAAAATGGGGCCGCTTCACTGGCAACTCATGGCTATGCAACATGGGCAAAAAAGTGATGTCGCCAAAACCCAGCTTATGACCCTTCTATCGAATCAGCTTGGCAAATGGAGTCGATCGCTCTAAAGGGGTTTTCATATCTTTTGAAAATGGGGCCGCTTCACTGGCAACTCATGGCTATGCAACATGGGCAAAAAAGTGATGTCGCCAAAACCCAGCTTATGACCCTTCTATCGAATCAGCTTGGCAAATGGAGTCGATCGCTCTCAAGGGTTTTCATATCTTTTGAAAATGGGGCCGCTTCACTGGCAACTCATGGCTATGCAACATGGGCAAAAAAGTGATGTCGCCAAAACCCAGCTTATGACCCTTCTATCGAATCAGCTTGGCAAATGGAGTCGATCGCTCTCAAGGGTTTTCATATCTTTTGAAAATGGGGCCGCTTCACTGGCAACTCATGGCTATGCAACGTGGGCAAAAAAGTGATGTCGCCAAAACCCAGCTTATGACCCTTCTATCGAATCAGCTTGGCAAATGGAGTCGATCGCTCTCAAGGGTTTTCATATCTTTTGAAAATGGGGCCGCTTCACTGGCAACTCATGGCTATGCAACATGGGCAAAAAAGTGATGTCGCCAAAACCCAGCTTATGACCCTTCTATCGAATCAGCTTGGCAAATGGAGTCGATCGCTCTCAAGGGTTTTCATATCTTTTGAAAATGGGGCCGCTTCACTGGCAACTCATGGCTATGCAACATGGAGCTACAGTGTTGACCACATTGGAGACCACTATAATGAACCAATTAACCAAATGTCCTAAAAATTGGTGTCTCAGGGTAATTTTATGTGTAAAATCCATTAATGACCTCGATAAATTCAGAAATAGAGCATGACTGTACTTTTCACGCAATTTTGTATCCTCGACGGCACGAATTTTATGTTACGGATTAAAAATTTGAAGAATAATTACCGAATTCAGATGCGAAAAACCCTCAGAAAGATTTTTGGTCCTCTTTGTTTCCTTCGATACGACGCGTTTTAAGCGAGATAATCGCTGCACCACAGTGTGGAAAAGTCAGCGCTTTTACCATGAAAAGCGGCAGTGAGTATGCAACCCGGCTCTCCGCTGCTTCTTCGGGCCGGCCGCTATGGTAAAAGCGCTGACTTTTCCACACTGTGCAGCGATTATCTCGCTTAAAACGCGTCGTATCGAAGAAAAGAAAGAGGACCAAAAATCTTTCTAGGGGTTTCTCGCATCGAATGTCGATAATTATTCTTCAAATTTTTAATCCGTAACATAAAATTCGTGCCGTTAAAGATACAAAATTGCGTGAAAAGTAAAGTCAGACTCAATTTCTGAATTTATCGAGGTCATTAATGGATTTTACACATAAAATTACCCCGTGACACTAATTTTTAGGACATTTGGTTCATAATAGTGGTCGCTATTCCAACTAAACCGTCAATTTTTTAAAACTTTGGTGGGCTGTAGCTCAAAGGGGGGGAATTTCTGGACACATGTTGATAGGGAAAAAAAGTCTTATTTTGACCTGTGAAATCCGCCCCTGAAATATTCGGAAACAGTTTTTCAACACCCTGTATACGTACACGAAGTGGCAGCTCTGCTCTGGATGGTGTAACCCTCTGGATGCCGCGCGTGCCGCAGTGACACGACAACGCAACGAGTGATACGGATCCCTCTGATCCCGTGACGATGACGCGACGTTTCCTCCGTGATCTGTGTTACGCCTAACGCGACGCGATATCCCGAGTTTGACGCGCTTCTTATTCCCGTTTCGGTCCCTGCGGACAGAAAAGAGGAGTGGAACTTTTTTTCCCCCCTCCTTTCCCCCCCCCCTTTTTTTTTGCGAGGAAACAAATTGAACCTTCGCTTCTCTCTCCTTTTTCCGTCTCTATACCTCTCCCGCCGATGCTTTCCTTGAAATTGTTACCTTTCTGGAAGATCTCGCTTATGCAATGACGCTTTACGCCTTCGCACGACCCCCTTTCTAATAAGAAGTATCGCTTTCGTCATGGCCTCTATCCGCCTTAAATGGCTCAGCTAGCCATCCGGGGAAATCGGGTTTTCAACGTACTGAATAAATTCATTTTGTTATTTGATTTGAATTTATGTATGCAAGAGTATCGATTATTTGGAGGTTCAATGGATGCCTTTCAAAGATTTTGCTGTAGACAAATGAGGCCCAAGACCAGTTCCGTCACATGGGGGGGGGGGGTGCTAGACCCATGGGTCCGGGGCTCCAGTCCTAGAGGGGCCCGGTGAGTCCATATTTTTTTATTATTATTTTTTTTTTAATCTACGAAATAAAGATATTTTTAGTATGTTTTTATTTTTCTCGTTTTGAAATTAACTTGGCTCTTTGTCTTTAATATATTAAAATTTACCCTTGGATCAGTAGCAATAGTTTTAATTTAGAGTAGTTTAATTTGAAAGTTTTCGACTCTAAATAGCTGGAAGTGATAGTTCGGAAGGGTAATGTTAAAAAAAAGTCTCGGAGTTGGGAGGGGGGAGGAAGGATCCCCCCTCCTTCCGACCTACCTCTCATTAGAAAGGAGGAAAGGGGCCCGGAAGCCTAATTAGTGGTTTACGGACATTTCCCCCCCGCAATTTCCCCCCCCGGACACTTCCCCCCGGTCATTTCCCCCCGAGGACATTTCCCCCCCGTCAATTTCCCCCCCGGACACTTCCCCCCCGAGGACATTTCCCCCCGAGGACACTTACCCCCCGGACACTTCCCCCCCGGTCATCCCCCCCCCCCCAGTTACTTCCCCCCGAGGTTATTTTTAGCTAATCAAATAATCCATCAACTTTTCCCTCACACTTTTCACAGGTTTGAAGGTTGTGTTTAAAAAGTTACATTATTTGTTTTTGTTTTTTTTTTTTTTTTTTTAAGATTTTTTCATTGTTGATGTATCATCAAAATTCTTCAAGAAGGAGTATAATCTACTAAACTAAAAAAATATTTTGGAGATCGACAGTCTGAAAGAGAAAACCAAAAATTGCATTAAACTCAAAGAATAAAAACATATTATATCCTGAAATCAATTGAAAACTTGTTGAAAGCAACATCAGAATTTAAATTAGGGATCTCAAGTGGCCTTTAAAAGATAATGTTGGCAACTATTCCTACACTTTCTCTCCAAAATTGCAAACACTTCGGATTGAAGGCTGCATTATGTCTAGAGGTGAAAATATTCGAAATTTGAGGGGATCTAGGGGTCCTCACTAGAATTCCGAAAGGGGTCCAAGGGGGGTCCATGGGTCTCCTCCAGCTTTTTAAAGGGGGTCCGGGGGTATCCCCCAGAAAAATTGTGTGAGAAAGTGTTCGTAGGGTATGCCCTACAGCTTATTTTTTTAATATAATTAATATTTATTTATTAATTTAATAATAATGATAAATAATTATTATATAAAATAATTTTAATAGTAATAATTTTTAATAGTAATTAATTAATAATAACTGGGGGGAACACACGGGGGAAGTAACTGGGGGGAAATGACCGGGGGGGAAGTGTCCGGGGGGTAAGTGTCCTTGGGGGGGAAATGTCCTTGGGGGGGAAGTGTCCGGGGGGGAAATTGACAGGGGGGAAATGTCCCCGCGGGGAAATGACCGGGGGGAAGTGTCCGGGGGGGAAATTGCGGGGGGGAAATGTCCGGACACCCTAATTAGTACCAGGGCCCGGTATTAAGATGTGATGGGCCTGCCCAGGACTATCCGTCTATAGATTCTGTGTCCGACACACACACAGTCCAACTTAAGTTCTGAACTTCTCGAGATCATTAATGGGTTCTCCTTGGAAAATTACCTCGGGACACCAATTTTCATAACATCTGGTTTACAATGGTCGTCGCTTTACCCAAAAAAAAACCATCAATTTTTTTAAAACTTGCTGTAGCTCACAAGGGGGCATTTTCGGAATCGTGTTTTTAAGTAATTAAAAATCTTATTTTGGCCTCAATTATATCCTTTAGAAGTGTGGCAGTTTTGTTACACCCTGTATATTATATGCTGTCACAAAATCATACATCCATGTAAACTGTAGCCATATCACAGAATATTTCTGTCTATTCCCCTCGTGCGTGCTTGCAAGTATTTCGGACCGAAACGGATGCCAAATTTCGTTATGGGTCGGACATCGCATCGGGACAAGTCTGCTTGGCGCGCTTTTTCAAGTAGAAATTGTGAGCTCCTAACCCTCCCCTTTCCTCGTCCCTCTCCCCCCGCCCCCCTTCTCCCCACGTCCCCCCTTTCCCCCGTCCCCCCTCTCCCCCCGTAGCCCCCTCTCACCCCGTAGCCCCCTCTCACCCCGTCCCCCACTCCCTCCCCTACTCTTTCTCTCAGGAGTGCCAAGACATTACATGGCATAATTTTCAGTATATTTGACGGTCGTTTTCAAAACTGACAGCTCTTGTGGATCCAATGCTTACGTAACTGGAACTTGTCGTTTGGAAAGTCGTTAGTCAATGAGTAGGCGATAGATATCATCGTTGCATGCAGTGATGACCTTTAATGAAATATGCACCGAATGAATGTCTATCCCCATCCTGTTGTTTGCTGAAAAAGCCGAAATCTATTTTTATTCACCAAGAAACCGCGCTACTGACAATGAGAATTGAGAATTGAGAATTGGGGTGCATGACGAGACAGTCGAGACACGAAGGAGCTCAAAGGGCACTGGAATGATCAAGCTCAACCTTTGGCATCGCGACACGGCACCGCACCGCGGCTCTGCACGTGGGGTCTTTTTTTGGGGCAAGGGTGGGGGGGGGTGGCAAGGCCGTTAAAAGAAAATTGATATTTTGTTGAAAAGTGACAGGTTGTCTGCGAAAGTGGCAGGTAGGTCAATCCACGAAAAAGTTGTAGTTTTTTTTTTTCTTTTTCTCGATCTTGCAATGAATAGATTTAAAAAGAATTGTTAAAACTGAAAACTCTTTATGCAGTTCATTTAGGTTTGGAAATATATCTGTTTTGATGTAAACATTTTTTTTTTTTTTTATTTAACAAAACTGAGTTTCAATTTTAAAATACGTCTTTTCGTCATATGATTCAAAAAAAGATTTCTTTTTAACTCTGAAACATTTTTTTTCCCTCTGTGCATGCAATTTGGCATTAGTGCCCCCCCTCCCCCGTTTAAACCTATGTAAAAAAAAAAAAAACGATTCTTCGAAAGGCTCTTAGCCTCCTAAAAAAATCGGTTGTTTTACCTAAGTTAAAATGAGCAGCTTGAGTGGTTGCCAAGTTGTACGAGCCGCCACTGTTTTCCAACATTGCAATCGCTTAAAGAGTCGAGATTTTGCTCTGTTCACTGTCGGATGTTTGCTTCTTAAAAATTATTGCCTCCCCATTTATTCTCTTTTGCGAGGATGATTAAGTAATCCATTAATTCCCGCCTGGAGTTATACGTTGCAGGAACGTTGTGGGAATTTTCCGCATTAAGGAAATAGGAGCGGCTGCAGATTATTTCCATCCTTGGTTTTATCGCCGCAGATGTGGCAGTGTGTGGCGCGGCACGTGGCAAGCTTGCTTAAGAATGAATTCTCGATTTATTCTGTGGGATACTGATAGTAATGATTTGAAGGTGATTGCTGTGAGAAGTGGTTGTATTGTTGATTGATTATGACTTGTGCTTCATTCAGAAAGCGCACTGGGGATGGGCGCCTGCAGAAAAATTTTCAGGGGAAGGGGGGGAGCAAAGTTGTTGAACCCCGATGGACCCCTCTCCCCCCCCCCCCTCCCCGGAGGCTTAAATGATTTTTTTTTTCTCCCTCTCTCTCTCTCTCTCTCTCAAATGGTAATCAAATGGTAGATGTATCAAATAATATTTGTAATTTTGACGTGCTTGATATTATAAATTAAGTGACAACAGATTATAATGAGGAGAAGGAAAATGCATAAATATGCGATTGAATGAATGCTGAAACTTGGTTGAATTGGAAGTGGTTGCAATGCGTACAATGCAATGAAAAAAAAGGGGGGTCATCCAAATTTTTGGAGGGCTTTGCCCCCCCCCCCAGGAAAATCTGAAATGTCGCCCCTGAGTTTTGCGTTTCAATGCGCTAAACTGCTAATACTCAACAATCATCAATCGGCAAGGACCGTCTGTCCCATACATAATTTAGGCCCTGTTTGTAAAAGGGTTGAGTAACTGCTGTGACCATCATCAAAACTTGTAATGGGTCTGTTGCATACTTTTGCTACAACAATATAGAACCTTGATTCTTATGTAAAATTCGGCGAAAATCGGGCTGGGCCCCCCCCCCCCCAAGGATTTGAAGTCAGGCTCAAAAACTGGCACGAATTATATTGATGAGCAAAAAAAAAAGGTCATCCGATTAATGCCCTCAAAAGACGGCTCTTTGGCTCTAAAATTATGTTTATGAGCAAAAAAAAAAAAAAAAAAAAAAAGGTTATCCGACTTTTTGCCCCCTCCAAGCCGAAAATAATAATGATGAGCAAAAAAAAAAAAAAAGTCATAAGATTTTTGCCCCCCCCCCCCCCCCCCCAAGCCGAACTTGAAATGACGTCCATGATTTCAAACAGTCCGCGCTACACTAGACACTATTTGCACCGGTATACTACTACACAGACGGAACCACCGTGCATAATAAGTAAACAACATCGTAACTGCAAAATGATGGCATTTCTTTTTTAATACGTGAAATGTATGCTGCATTTGCTGTCTGGTCTTTTCGGTTTATCAAAGATTACAAAATAATATAAGAAATGTACGCATCTAAACGAAACTCTCCAGTGTTTGTAAGTTCTGTTGATGTTTACATAAACGAGGTGGTTCCATCTACGTAAATTTAAGTCGGTGATATAGTGTCTAGTGTAGCGAGGGTTGTTTGAAGTGGAAGGTATTTTCTGAGTTAATGAGTGGATTTTGAAAGTTTTGAATATGCACATCGTTATTTTCGCCGAATTTTTCGTTAGAAACAATGAGTTATATTGATGTAGCAAAAGTACGCAACAGACTCATTGTAATGATCAAATTAATCTTCAAGGAGCACATCGATCGTATGCAAACGTTCGCAAAGGTCAAGTTTGCTCCTCCGAAAAAATTCCAATTTGACCAACGTGCTGATACCGTGGTAGTAGCACACCTCATGTTTTACAAGACCCCTCGACAGAAATCGCCGCGATTAATTTCTGCGCTGTGGTTATTGTCGTTAGCGACGATGGAAAAATTCACCGAGAACAAAAAGCTGGTTGGAAGAGTCATAGGAAAGCGCAGGAAACTTCTTTGAGTTTCACAATTTCCACCCCCTCCCACTCTTCTCTATCGCGCTCTCTTTCCCTCTGTATAGTTTTACACCCACCCTCTCCGCGCGCGATAATAAAGGAAACCGCATTTGCTCGCAAGACAAAACTGTGTTGGAACAAAGCCAAAAAAAAAAAAAAAAAAAAAAATTGCACGCCGAGCAAAAACTTCAGAACGATGCGATGACGGGCTAATGTACTTCACTTTTTGATCCGCTATGTACATTGTACACTCAACAGTTCACAGGGGAGCATTTTAGAACTCTCGAGAATATCACACCGGTGCAGAAAAGATTTTAGTATCCTGTGTTAAAGTATAACTATACAGGGTGTGAGGAAAGTCTCCCCCCCCCCCTGTCTAACTTTTGAACGGTTGAAGATAAAAGAACGAAACTTGGGGGATGTTTATAACTTAATGGGAACTACTTTTTGGCGTATCCAAAATTTCCGGGGGGCGCCCCTTTGGGGGGGTTTCGCCCCCTAACTCAAAATTTTCAAATGGCAACCCCTATCTTGTGATACCTCGTTTTAAAGGGCATAAAATTCTAAGACTTTTGGCGCAAACCGGAAGTCGATATCGTTTTTCGTCATCGATATATCGATAGTCAAAGTTCGATTTCGACCCATTTTCAAAAAATCAGAACTCCCACTTGAAATGTCGGAATTTAAAAAACTAGGTGTTAAAAATACTCTAAAAAGCAAGTACTTTTCAGAAAAAAATATGGTTTTCATATTAGTCTAGTCTTAGAGCCCCCAAAAATTATTTAAAAAAATGACCCCTCAGGGGGGCTATCTCAAAAATTCCGAGCCGCGACCCCTATGAAGTGATACATCGCTTGAAAGGGCACACAAAACTGAGCATTTTGGCGCAAACCGCAGGTCGATATCGTTTTTGGTTTTCGAGATATCGAATGACAAAGTTGCATTTTTACCCATTGGCAAATCCGACTTTGTCATTCGATATCTCGAAAACCAAAAACGATATCGACCTGCGGTTTGCGCCAAAATGCTCAGTTTTGTGTGCCCTTTCAAGCGATGTATCACTTCATAGGGGTCGCGGCTCGGAATTTTTGAGATAGCCCCCCTGAGGGGTCATTTTTTTAAATAATTTTTGGGGGCTCTAAGACTAGACCAATATGAAAACCATATTTTTTTCTGAAAAGTACTTGCTTTTTAGAGTATTTTTAACACCTAGTTTTTTAAATTCCGACATTTCAAGTGGGAGTTCTGATTTTTTGAAAATGGGTCGAAATCGAACTTTGACTATCGATATATCGATGACGAAAAACGATATCGACTTCCGGTTTGCGCCAAAAGTCTTAGAATTTTATGCCCTTTAAAACGAGGTATCACAAGATAGGGGTTGCCATTTGAAAATTTTGAGTTAGGGGGCAAAACCCCCCCATAGGGGCGCCCCCCGGAAATTTTGGATACGCCAAAAAGTAGTTCCCATTAAGTTATAAACATCCCCCAAGTTTCGTTCTTATATCTTCAACCGTTCAAAAGTTAGACAGGGGGGGGGGGAGACATTCCTCACACCCTGTATATGTTGGAATTTATCGCTGTTTATAATCTTTCCTGTATCCGTGCAATACTCCGGATAGTTTTAGAACGCTCCCCAGTACTCGAACTCGAACTAGTTACGAGAGAATTCTGGTGACACAAAATATACCAAGCTATTTTTAGTCGCGGTAAAAAATGCGCGGGAGTAATTTTGACTTCTATTTTTTCTGGTGGAAGTCAAATTCAAAGGAAAGAGCCTCGCCAAATGTGGACCCTTTTTTCGGTCCTCGAAATCCTGGACCAAATATGGCTTAAATTACTCCCTAAGGTGACCTGATACTCGTGTTAAAATTTCAGCTTGAGTATACGCACGGTTTCCTAGATATGGGGGGGGGGGGCAAAGTTCCCCATTGAAAGCATTGAGATGTTGCAGCTAAACGACTGGCGAAATTCGTGAAATGGGGAACATTGCCCCCCCCCTCATATCTCGGAAACCGTGCGTATACTCAAGCTGAAATTTTAACACGAGTATCAAGTCACCTTAGGGAGTAATTTAAGCCATATTTGGTCCAGGATTTCGAGGGCCGAAAAAAGGGTCCAAATTTGGCCCTTTTTTGGTAAGGCTCAGTCTTTACTTGTAAGGAAGAACAGTTTTTTTTTTTTTTTTTTTTTTTTTTTTTTTTTTTTTTTTTTTTTTTTTTTTTTTTAGGAAGCCCCTCTTCAAAATTTGTTTTATAGAGAGAGAAAAAAAAATTATAATTTATTCAAAGAAAAAAAAATAATAAAAAAATTACTACCTTAAAAGCAACTACCCCCACCCATCCCCTCCTCTGTTGGGTTAATGTTGAACCATCAAATTTTGAGGAAACCACCGCAGCGTGGAAGAACCAATGGGGGTTCGCGCATTGTTGCAATAACTGATTCTCTCCATTTAAGCCAGAGCTGCCGTTTTGCTTATAATCAATAGTATTTATCAATTCACCGATGATTCCATCGGTTGAGGAAAGATTACACAGTCCATTTCAGTGTATGACTATACTGGACGAAAGCACTCTGATCTGTAATCTTTCCTCTATCGGTGAAAAAGCTGTTAAATTATTAAAATATCCGCAAGTTTTTTAAAGTCATCGGTGACTCCTCCAGTTGAGAAAAAACTACAGATTTGAGTATTTTCATGCATCACAGTCATACACTGAGCAGAACTGTGAAATCTTTTCTCAACCGGTGGAATCATCGGCGAATTGAAAAATGCGATTAATTTTACGCAAAATGTCAGCTTTGATTTAAACTTATGTAAAATAATCGATCTTCAGGCCTCAGGGGATTCACTGAATCCCTGAGAAATCTATATGATTTTGTCTAGATTCTAGGCAGTGGCGTAGTGTGCAATTTGGCAACGTTGTGATGTGTCCACTTAAACCCATGTAAAGGGTCGAATGCGAAGGTGTTCACCGAACACCCAATAGTTCGATCTTTTTGATGGGTTTAAATGAACGATCTTCAACGTTGCCAGATTGCACGCTACCACCACTGGTTCTAGAATTTAACTAATGACGTGCATGCTGCATGCACCCAAATTAAAGGGAACCTTAAGAACCATGATGAAAAACCTCAATAAAACTTAAATCGATAAACTGAATAGAGAAGAAAAAGGAGATAAATTGAAATAATTCGTAAAAATGAAAAATTGTCGCTCGCTGACTAGTGAGTGAAACTAGAAACCAATTAGCGACTACACAGTACGCAGCGTGGTGGATTTATTTAACGAAGCCTCCTTCACCCCTTGGTTCCTCGCCCTTGCTCGATCCAAGCATTGAGTGAATAAAGCTTGGTAAATAGAAAGCTTTAAAAAAGTTGTGATAAACTCACTGGAAACTAGAGCTTATTCACTAAAGGCAAGCGACAAGCAGAAAACGTTTAATCATAAAAAGTTGATAAAACCAGAGAATTTTTCTCTCCGTCTTGTCAGTCGCGTCGCTTACAATCAGTCCTGCAGGGGTGCTTTACTGAGAGGGAGACTTTTAAATAGCATCAAGCTCACATCGACGCTTTTCAACGGAAAGGGGTCAAGGGTTTTATTTAACGCTGTAATTTTTCATGAACAATTTCACCTTCTGAAAAAAAGGAAAAGTCAACTGCTTCACTGTGACGAAGCTTGCAAGCAAGCAACCTGCCAGTAGGCATTTTATTTATTTAAACCCGTTTATTTATTTATTTTATTTTATTTAACCCTTTATGGATCAAGCCCGAGTATACTCGTTTTTCTCCGCTAAACTATTTCACATATTTTGTCAGTCTTCATTCCGGAAAAAACCCGACTATCGATGAAAACACTTACAAGTTGAGATTTTTTCGGGCGCCTTCAATTCATGATATAGACAAATCCAACTCCCTCGAGTACGAACAGTTAACGACCGTCCCTATTTAAACGGAGAAATGACATTCTTATGAACTAACCTGGCCTTTAGAGGGTTAAGATGATTGCTTCGATTTTAGTTTCAAATTTTGCCACCGCACTTTAGTCTGAGATTGTAAAAAAATAGCCAGAAATGAGAAAGTAATTTTTTCAGCGATTAAAAGCAGTTCAGCAGTTTCAAAGCTGTTTCTTTTCTTTCAAGACTAAATTTAATGACAGGGAAAACTTTAAAGAAGTAATTTAAACCTAGAAATGCCACCGGAACATTAAGAACATTAAAATAAGCATAAGTATAAACAGAATCTCAACCAATCAGAAGCGAAGATTCGCATCTCAGAGTCGGGAACAAGGTATGGGTCTGTTTGTATTCTTGTTGGGCCCGGGTAAATTTCGAGTAATTTTTGCGACGTGTCATCTTCAAAGCTCACAAACGGTGAAACTTCAGAGAGAAAATTATTCAAGGAACTGACGCTGAGCGTTCTTTACATCGAATCACAAGCTTTCAGAATGATTTATTGTGAACTTGCGGTGTTACGGAGGAGAAACTGTCACCAAAAACTGTATTGGATAATTGGTTCGCCTCTACGTCTATGACAAGATCTACGTTCGGTGTTTTTATAGCGCGATCCTCGACACCACATTGGTGGATCCAGGAATCTATCCTTCTCTCTCTTCTCCCATTAGAACGTGTGTATTAGAGGATGGATCAGGGGCAGTCACGTGATTTTCGTTCCCGCTTCTATTCTTTTCTAACGCATGCGTTCTAATGGGAAAAGAGAGAGAAGAAAAATTTCCTGGATCCGTTACTGCGACACCACGGCCGCCACGGGTCACGTTTCCCCCCACAATCAAAGAAGTGCTAGTTTCTTTCGCTCATAGAGAAATGGGCTTTCACCGCACCGGTCGAAATCCGGTCATCAGTGACTAATTAATCTTGCAATACCGATGACAAGGGTAAGGGTAAGTGCAAAAACGAGTCCTACAGTGTGCCCCAAAAGTCCTTACCGCAGACCAAAGTTGAATAACACGTATCTATCATCAAAAAACAACAGACCCCAACTGTTATTTTAAGTCACTAAAAACATGACGTAAAAAAAGATATAGTTTCAGGCACTTGAAATTTAAAAAAAAAAAAAATGTAATTTTGAATACATTTCGGGCTAAGCCCGGTACAACCAAAATAAGGGGGTTGCAAAAGACCTCCTTGATGGGAGATAATTTCTGCGATAAAACTTGTTGTTGCACATTTTTATGCAGTAACTTCAAACTTCTTGAAGTCAAACCTTTCTTATAAAATAAGCTTCAATAACTTAGCAACAAAAGACAGTATCACCCTCCAGTTTGCGCCAACATTTTTCATTTTTCACGCCCTTTCCAATCATGAAACGCACGAAAGGAATTTCGAGTTTGAAAGGGGAAATTAACATAAATCAATTTTCAACCATTCAAAAACTCGCTAATATTTTTGACTAGGTTTTCGGGGTGTAAATATGAACCCATTTTACTCGCCTCGCTTTCATGACACGGGAAGCATAGCATGTGTGCTAGGTGTTTATTTGTCTCTGGATATTGTTAGTTAGTGGTTGGCAGAATGTCTTGTGTTAATCGCAAGGGAAAATTCTGCTGACCACCAATGGGGCTGTTGCACACTTTTGCTTTTTGCGATTTATTAGTCGCTTCTGCTGTAAAAACCTCCGAAAGTAACAATGGCAGGACTCAAAACTTTCGAAATCTACTCCTAAACTCAATAAACGCTTTTAATTGTGCGAGTGTAATGGTGGCTGAGGGCAGTAATAATGGGAGATTCCAATCTTAATTTCGTCACTCTATTTATGCTGAGAAGAATGATATCCTCAGAGTAATAAGTAATCAGAGTAATGATCCAGATCCGATGACTGGTACCGTGACACCTAGTGACACCGGTGTCAAATGAAAGTCGTCTCTTATTGGTATTTTCTTGATGAAGTTACAGTATGGGGCAGTTGCAAGGGTCTGAAATGTTGTGTTTTTCATGAAGAAAATGATAGTACTCGATGAGCTGAGAACAATGGTGCCTTTAGTTTTTTCCTATAGGTGTCCCGGTTTCGGAGATACACGCTTGTAAAGTTGTAAAAAATCGGGTGTGTAGTGACGTCACTACGCGGAATTCCCATTTAAAACAATGTATTTTGGGCCAAAATCTCATCTCTGGAACAATGGGACTTAACTAGAAACCAAAGGCATCTTTGTTCTCAGCTAATCAAGTACTTTCATTTTCTTTATAAAAAACACAACATTTTAGACCCTTGCAACTGCCCCATTGTTAGATGGGAATCTCCCATTATTACTGCCCTCAGCCACCTTTACGCCCGCGCAATTCAAAGCGTTTATTGAGTTCAGGAGTGGATTTCGGAAGTTTTTATTGCTGTCATCGTTATTTTTCGAGGTTTTTACTCTAGAACCGACTATTACATCGCTTATAGCAAAAGTGTGCAAAAGCCCCATTTCTTGTGTAATCGCAAGGGAAAATTCTGCTGACCACCAATTACGAAGAGAAGCAGTTGCTTACCGGTGTGAAGTACGTGCTTTTCAACTTGCGTCTGATGAGGACTTCTAGGACACACTGTAAACTAGCCACAAAAGGATGTTAGGTTCTTCAACTCCTTTTCTTTTGCCGTTCAATTAAAAGGGATGCGAAATTCATCTCCTCTCCTCTCACCGGTCGTGATTTAATTAAGGGTTGTTCTAACAATAAGAGCGATCAAGCGCCGAAGCCATGGAGCGGATATAGACATTTTTCTTCTCTCTCTCTCTCTCTCTCTCTCTTTCTCCCTCCCCCTCTCTCTCTCTCTCTCTCTCCCTCCCTCCCTCTCTCTCTCTCCCTCTCCCTCTCTCCTTCCATTTGAACGCATGTGTAAGAAAAGGATAGGAGATGAGGCCATCACGTGACTTTAGCCCCTATCTCCGTCCTTTTCCAACGCACACGTTCAGATGGGAGAGAGAGAGACGGACTTTCTGTATCCCAGAGCTGCCGTTTTGCGTATAATTAATAGCATTTTTCAATTCACCGATGATTCCACCGGTCGAGAAAAGATCACACAGTTCAGTCTATTGTATGACTGTAATGCACGAAAGTGCTCACATCTGTAATCTCTTCTCAACCGGTGGAGTCGTCGATGACTTTAAAAAACTTGCGGATATTTTAATTTAATTAACGGAGTTTCCACCGATTTAAAAAAGATTACCAATCAGAGTATTTTCGTCCATTTCAGTCTTACATTAAATTGAACTGTGTAATCTTTTCTCAACCAATGGAATCATCGGTGAATTGAAAAATGCGATTAATTATACTCAAAACGGCAGCTCTGCTGTATCCATCCATGGTTCAAGCTGGCCGGGCCGAACAGAGTGAGATTTTTTTTCATTTTTTTTTTTTTTTTTTTCAAGGGTTACGTGTTCAATCACTATAGCTTTATGATTCTTAAAAAATATTCGTTTCTTTTTTTAAGTCTTTGTAGGTATATACCTGGACGATTTATCGTTTTAATAACTTTTCACGCGTCCTCTGTTAAAAACAACCAAGAAATAAAATCAAAGCGTGAATTTGCCAAAAGTGGCAGCCTTGTTTGAAGTCAATTTTTGTTCCCCGACCAAAAGCGTTAAATAGACGCTCCTCTGAACAGATTTCTACCCTCATCACTTTTCCGTAAATTTTCTCGGTAGACTATTACTGTCTTGCGAGATTCTAACTTATCGACGCGACGCTCCATTATGATGTGCAGGGGTTTTTTTTTTTTTATTATTATTTTTTTTTATTTTTTTATTTTTTTTTTTTTTTAATGCGGAGTGTGCGACCTTGACTATCTAGACCCGAATTCGTTTACTATCTTGAACGCCTTCCAAAAAACCGCGCCTGGAGTTTGTCAGGCTCAGGCATAAGTTTCGCCGCAACGCAACCGTTGCGAATTTAATTCCCCCTCCTCTCAATCTTAATTGCTTTGAAACAAAAAGGAGCTCGCAGAGCGACCGCAAATTTGACTTTGAGTAATCTAATCGTTTCATTCAACGGTTATTTTTACGTTTTTGATTTTTCTCTTTTTTCTCCCCCTCTCTTTTCCTCGACTGTGCGATTTATCATACCGAGGTTTCGGTTTTGGCAACTTGGAAATGGAATTTGAAAGTTCCAATGGAAACGAGTCGGTTGCAGACTTTTGCTACAGCGTTTCAGAGGGTTGAGCTACGGCCGGTAATTCACCGAAAAAAAAAAAAAGAATGGTGTAATTTACCATTCGCATAGCTGATTTTGGCCCCTACCTGTGTTAATGTAAACTTGACCAGAGTTATGGAACATTTGACCAGGAATCAGGTCAATTTCACTTGATACTTGGTCAAATGTTCCATAACTCTGGTCAAGTTGATCTTAACTCTGGTAGGGGCCAAAATCAGCTATGCGAATGGTAAATTACACCATTCTTTTTTTCCGTGTTGTATCGGCCGTGCTCTCTGGATGATCCCTATGAAAATCACTTGAAAATAACGTTGAAATCACCAGAAAGTTCAAAAATCCATTCACAAACTTAATAAATGTGTTAAACAAAATTGCAAGATGCGGTGGCTAAATGAGCGAATAACAATGGGAAAGTCTCCTCTAATGAGGCTCTAGCAAACTTTTGCTGTAGGGGATTGAAGAGTGGATTCTTGCATAAAAAACTGTAAAAATGACGATGAGTACACTAAAAAATCACGAAATTTACTCTCAAAATCGGGCTTAATGGCATGGCGGAGAGACGCAGGTATCATGGGAGATTCCCATCTATATTGACAAGGGGAGGCTCAGAAGTCGCCGCCTCCAATTTTGAAAACAAATGCACGAAAATGTAGCTAAAGTAAAACTATTAGACCCGTGTTTCTCACTTTTTGCCAATGGGCCTTCCTAAAGCGTCAGAAATTTTTCAAAGTTGCCGAAATTCACGTAAAAACCCCGAGCGGAGAGCGTTCCAAATATTTACGTGAATTTCGGCAACTTTCAAAAAATTCCTGACGCTTTAGGAAGGCCCATTGGCAAAAAGTGAGAAACACGGGTCTAATAGTTTTACTTTGGCTACATTTTCGTGCAATTGTTCTCAAAATTGGAGGCGGCGACTTCTGAGCCCCCCCTTGTGAGACATATCGCTGTGTTTCCATAGAGAAAGTGACATAATAGACAAGAATGCCACGATACCTATGTTGAGCCGCCATTACTAACTTGCCATTATAGCAGTTATGTGAGTTTATTACTGAATTTTAGACTTTCTGAGAGTGATTTTCATGATTTTCGCTGGTTTTTACATCAGATTGGACCATTCACAGCAAAAGTTTGCAAGAGCCCCATTGCAGTACTCTCTATGATGAATTATTTTTCTCAGCATAGGAAGTTGCTATAATACATGGGACTCCCTTATTGTCGCACCCGCTCATGCGGCCGCCATCTTTTTATTTTGTTAAACGCACTTATTGAGTTTGGGAGTGGATTTTGAAACTTTCTTATGCTCTCAACGTTTATTTTCAAGTGATTTCACGTATGAAACAACATCCTTATACCGCTGTAGCAAAAGTTTGAAACAGACCCATTGTTTCGTTTGATGATTATTTCGGTGAGGGTTATTTTTAAAGTCGAACTGAAGTTTTCGTGACAACAAATTTGAATTTTTGTTTCTTTCAGTTGCGCTGTATGGTCGACATGATTTTTTTAAGAGGTCGAGAAAATAAATATTCGAATGTGTCTCGAAGTTTTTGCTTTGGAGTTCCTCTCAAAAAATAATTGGCCAGGCACTTTTCTATAAGACGCGAGTGACGCGATCGTCTTATTGAGTTGTTTAAAAAAAAGCACTTTATTTACTAGCTTCGTATTGGTACGGATCCTAGATTGTTATCTGATTAGAAAAAAAAGACAGCGCCAATTTATTTAAGGATACTTAAGATGAAGCCCTGCTGTCCTGCTGAACTTTCTTTATTCTGTGTCGTTCTTTTATCACACCGATCAACGAAAGAAGTCCTTAAAAAATTCCATCGATGGAAAGTTCTATACAAACTACGTCACGAGCTCAACGAGTGTTGAATGGTTGTGGGTTATAAAGGGGCAAAAAAACGTCAGGCAGAATTGGATTAATTTTATACTATGAGGAAGTGACTAGGACGAATTCTCAGGAATCAAGGGTGCAAGCTAGAGACTAAACTTGAAATTTACTTGCCTTGACTCGAACTTGACAAGTCCTCCTGATTCAATTGCAATTCAGAAACACGTAACTTGAGCAAATTCTCGAGAAAATGTCAAGGAATTTTCAAGAAAAAAGTCTCGAATTTAATTAGACAGGAATCTCGGCCAAAGTTCCTGCGTAGCTTCGCTACTACGCCTTAAATTTCACAGTCATCTGTGAGTCTGTGAGTGAATTTCGTAATTTTTTAATGTGCTCATTGTAACCTTCACTGGATTTTACTTAATAATGAATTGAGCAATACGCTTACAGTGAAAGTTAGCAAGGGCCCCGTTGCACTTTTTAAATTGAGTGATAGTCAAATAGGTTTTGTTTTATATGAAAGTTAAGACACTTTTTAATTTCAAGACAGTAACTGTGCGCAATAAGACTTTGATCCGAAGAATAATATATTCGATGTCTTTGAATAAAACTGCACTCCCAATCAGGGCTGCCGTTTTGCGTATAATCAATGCTATTTTTAATTTCACCGATGATTCCACCGGTTGAGAAAAGATTACACAGTTCAATTCAGTGCATGACTGTAATATACTAAAATACTCGCATCTGTAATCTTTTCTCAACCGGTGGAGCCGTCGATGACTTTAAAAAACTTGCGGATATTTTAATTAATCAACGGAGTTTCCACCGATTAAGGAAAGATTACAGATCAGAGTATTTTCGTGCATTACAGTCATACACTGAACTGAACTGTGTAATCTTTTCTCAACCGGTGGAATCATCGGTGAATAGAAAAATAGCATTGATTATACGCAAAACGGCAGCCCTGCTCCCAATGTCAAGAACGAAAATAAATGGACGGAAATTCTGTAAAACCGGCGCAACTGCCTTTTCAGACTCCGCACAGTGGAATAAGTTTATAGGAGAGGCTAGGTATGCCGTGACGACTTTAAATGCGGATATCTTCGTTAATACGCAACGTAGAAGTTGGAAAGTTTAAAATTTTGAAATACAAAGGGTGTCCCAAAAGTTCTGCACACTTTTGTCCGGGGGGCGAACGAAAGCAGGTATCAAAAAACGGTTTGTGACAGGCAATTTTCCTAGTAATTACCTACAAATCAAGTCCAAATTCAGCTCTGTAAGTTCAATATATTCACTGAGTTACAGCGTTTTGAAAATGAAACGTCGAGCTGACCCCTACAGGATTTTTAGCATGTTTTTCAAGAAGAAAAAAAAAAGAGTTAAATTCAAAAGTTCTCAAGAGAATGAAGGGAAGAAGAAAAGAGAACACATCGGCAGCCTAACACAGTGTCTAAAAGCGGTAAAATTCAAGCAGCACATTTTCGTCAGCCGTAATAAGATTTTGCAAAATTTCGTTCAACAATTAAAACCACTTGATTTCTTAACTATCTTTTTTTTTCTTCTTGAAAAACATGCTAAAAATCGTGGAGGGGTCAGCTCGACGTTTCATTTTCAAAACGCTGTAACTTGGTGAATATTTAACTTACTGAGCTGAATTTGGTCTTGCTTTGTTGGTAATTACTAGGAAAATCGCTCCTCACAAACCGTTTTTCGATACCTGCTTTCGTTCGCCCCCAGACAAAAATGTGCAGTACTTTTGAGATACCCCTTGAAAGAGGTTTTTTTTTTTTTTTTTTTTTTTACTTAAAAACATTCTTTACATTCTAGTCATACTTTCTACGTCCGACCCCTCCTATTGTCTTGTTCCTCTGTGCGCCAGTGGCGGCTCGTGCTATTTGGCAAAAATGTCAACGCTTCATTTGAATCCATGCTCAACAATCGATTGCTGGTGAAGCGCTGCTTTACTATCGAATCGATTGTTTTACATAGAATCATATGGAGGTAAAACTAGAGTCCCTGTACATGAAAGAGTCTCGCCATACGAGGTTCCATCTCTGATTGGCTGCTGAAAAGTGAAGAAGAAGAAGGGGTCTATGAAGCCTGGAGGCGCGCCTCTTGTTTACATCTTCATGGAACCATCTTCGCTGCTGCCCAGCTTTGAGGAAACTTTCGGAATTTTTAGCTTGTACTGTTTAAATTTAAATTAGAAATTGATGAAAATGTGTTCAGAACAGAATAAAATTCATGCATTACTTCTAAAACAGGTAGTGAAGCCAACGGGTATTGGAGGTTAGGTTGACCTAACAAAGATTACTTACACACGAATTCATGTATAAGTAATCTTTGGCGGGAAGATCGTTGGATAAAAATGTAAACAAGAGGCGCGCCTCCAGGCTCCTCAGACACCTTCTTCTTCTTCACTTCTGTTCACGTGTCTTGACTCTTTCATATATAGGGACTCTAGGTAAAACATGGTTGCCAAAGTGCACGAGCCGCCATGCCACTGCTGTGCGCTGATAGTTCCTTAAGTGAAACATCTTTTTGAGAAGGAAACGTATGGCAACGCCGCGCCACTTGATCCATAGTGGATTCCATAAGATGTCACTCCAATAAGATGTTATTATTCTCGAGTTGGCTCGGGACTCGGCGTCGAATTAATAAAGGAAGAAAGGGAAGAAAAAAGCGCGAGGGGGCCTTTCGTAGAAAATAGGTCAAAATCAAAAGAATAGGGAAATAAAATTAAAAGAGAACAGGAGGCAAATTAAAGGACATTAAAAAAAAAGTTTCGAGGAATTTCCCCCATTCCTCCCCCCCCCCACAAAAAAACCTCCCTATCTCTCTGCAGACTGTGCTCATCACGGAGCTGCGACCTTTATCACCTGTCTGCAACCCGCTCGCTTTTCTTTTCCTTTTCCTCGCACAAGGGTTTTTTTTTTCTTCTTTTTCCACGGGGCAGGGATTTTTCTTTTCACTCGTTTATTCGTCTCCCTAATCCCTAATCGGAGCTATAAGAAAAAAAAAAAAAAAAAAAAAAAAAAAAAAGAGGTTTCGTCGCAGTCGGTTTGCCATCACTTTCATCTTGCGAGAACGGACAGGGACAGGGACCCCGCTGTTTGGAAGTGGAGGAAAGGGAAGTCGAAGGGACAGTAAAAGTTGTCGGGAGTTCTTTATTTTATTTCTTTCACTCTTCATCCGTATCCCTTGCCGTCTCATTTATTGATAGCCGAGGATCGATCGGAAAATTAAATGAGTGGACTCTTCTCACCCCCTCCCCTTCCCCTCCCCTCGCCCCTTTATCCCGGTCAGTTTTTATCAGAGTTTTATGACCCATCAACCGCGCCGTAAACTTCCACATTATTCGATGGTACCGTTTTCCGCACCCCCGCCCCACGCAGCACCCTTTCGTCGCGAAATAGTTCCGCTGCACGGTGACCCCGCAGTGAGATGAACAACCCCTCCTGGATTTTTTTTTTTTTTTTTTTTTTTTTTTTTTTTTTATCTTTTCCTCTCTCTGCTTTTGCGCTTTGTCATATCTCATGGGCTCTTTTGTTTCGCTTTTACGGATTTTCGTTTGATGCATTATTTCCGCTGTTCGTCCACAGTCCGGAACACTGGCGCAACCAGGATATCCTCCATCTCTCTCATTTCCCATTTGAATGTA
The DNA here is from genome assembly GCA_011764245.1 of Trialeurodes vaporariorum. Lineage (NCBI taxonomy): Eukaryota > Metazoa > Arthropoda > Insecta > Hemiptera > Aleyrodidae > Trialeurodes > Trialeurodes vaporariorum. The sequence continues at coordinate 10,861,185 of VMOF01000024.1, read as the reverse complement.
TGAGTAGGAAAAGGACAGAAGGAGGGGGTTTTATCCCCTTGTCCATCCTTGTCTGACATACGTTTCTTAATGGAGAAAAGAGAGAGATGAAGAAACTCTCGGTGCGCTACTGGTCCGGAATACCGGAACTACGATTGTTGGTTCCTCGACGACCCTTCAGACCCATATCGCGGGAGGGTTCTAACCAAATGAGAATTTGATATTCTACGTTTTTACAGGGTGTAACACAAATTTTTGTATTTATTTCCAGTTCGTGTTTTAGAAGTATGAAAATAAGATATTTTTTTTTCCTGTAAACGTGTCTCTTCAAATGCCTTCCTTTCGAGCTAGAGCTTCCCAAAGTTTTGAAAGATGTATGGTTTTTTTTTTTAATAACGTCCGCAATTTTATTTATGAACCAAATAACATAAAAATTTGTGTCCCTAAGTATTTTCAGTCACTCCTCTAGTAGGCAGTCACTCTATTAATCTTCCTGCCCAGTACAGAAAGAGTGACGAAACTAATTGTAAGATGGGAGACTCTCCGAATTAGTACTCAACACCGTCATTACAGTCGTGCAATTAAAAACCGTTTATGAGTTCAGTGGTGGATTTCGTAAAATGTTAGTGCTATCATTGTCATTTTTTTGAGGTTTTTACATCTGAATCAACCTTTAAATCGCCTGTAGCAAAAGTGTGCAACAGCCCAATAATACACACTTTTTACTTTCTCGCTCTAACGAAGTTAGAAAAATGGGTCTGTTGCGTGCTTTTGCCACATCAATATAACATCATTGATTCTAACGTAAAATTCGGCGAAAATAACGATGCGCACATTAAAAACTTTCAAAATTCACTCGTTAACTCAGAAAATACCTTCCATTTTAAACAACCCGCGCTATACACTAGACACTATATCACCGACTTATAACCACATAGATGAAACTATCTCGTTTATGTAAACATGAACAGAACTTACAAACATTGGAGTGTTTCGTTTAGATGCGTACATTTCTTATATTATTTTGTAATATTTGATGAACCGAAAAGACCAGACAGCAAATGCAGCCAATAGTTCATGTATTTAGAAGGGAATTCCATCATTCTGTAGTTACGATGTCGTTTACTTATGCACGGTGGTTCCGTCTATGTAGTAGTGTACCGGTGCAAATAGTGTCTAGTGTAGCGCGGGCTGTTTGCAATTGAAGTGATTTCCTGAGTTAATGAGTGGATTTTGAACGTTTTTAATGTGCGCATCATTATTTTCGCCGAATTTTACACAGGAATCAAGGTTCTATATTGTTGTAGCAAAAGTATGCAAGAGACCCATTGAGAAAGTATTGCGATGGCGCAAAGATTTTCAAGATATTTTGTTTCGATACTTGGCCCGCTATGACTAAATCAATCATGATAATTACGAAATAATTGGCTCTCCTCATGCCTGATACTTTCCTAAAGAACATCCATCCGTGACATTTTAATATTTCTTAATTAAATGTGGTTTGCGGAGCGGTATAAATGTATAAACTTTCTGTGGCGTCCGTGATCTGTGAGTCCATCTATATCCTAGCATAACTCTTGCACAATCGGTCCAAATGTATTCACATTTTGGAGAAAGGTTGCTTTTAAAATTCCCCAGAGGGACTTTTTTTTGTTGTTTTTTTTTACCTTTTAATTTTTAGGTTGGTTATGAATGAAAAATGGTTTCCATTAAAATCAATGGAAAAATGGGTCAAAAAAAGGAAATTTTTTAAATGTTTCAAAAATGGATTTTTGGATCTGGATAAAAATATCAAAGGGGAGTCTAGGGGTCTCCCCCAGAATGTCAAAGGGGGGTCTAGGGGTCTCCCCCAGAATATCAAAGGGGGGTCTGGGGGTCTCCAGTCTCCCCCAGATTAAATTTGATGTGAGAAAGTGTTCGTAGGGTATTCCCTACAGATTATTTTCTATTCAACCCATTCTTAAACTTTTGAATTTCCCGCCAACATAAGTAACCCTGATCTCTCCCTCTCGTTTGCCGCGAGGAAACCGCAGACGCGACAAGCGGCGCAATTCTTCTCAAAGTCTAGAAAATAATCTCCTTTAGGCCTGCACTGCTTTTAGAGGGTCATGATGTGGTTGGGGGTATTGGGGTGTATAGGGGGGGGGGGGGGGAGTGAGGGGTAGAATTGTATAATGGGGTCATTCGGGAAGCTGCAGGGGAAGCGTATGTATGTCGACATGGGAATACACACACACAGACACACACACACAGACACACACACACACACAGACACACTCACACACAGACACACACACACACATACATATACACATACACATGGGACACATGGTAGATGCATACACACAAACACATGCACAAAATCTACCGCGAGCCATCAAGATTCAAGCGGAGGGTGCATGAGACCGACGGAGGACCGAGGCGACTCGAGCGAACGAGCCGATCGCGATTCGAGTTGAGTCCAGTGTTGCCGGATTTGAGATTAATATCCATTTATTATGCATTGAGTCTTATGGGAAATGTACGACCGATAAGACTTCGGTGCATCTGGCAACACTGGCTTAAGTCGAGTCGAGCGGCGAGCCGAGCGGAGCTGAGCTGAGTCAAGCGATGAAAAGTAAACGTTTACCGAGGGAAGCAATCAGTGGATGGAACGGGGATGGATGGTGGATGTCGGGGAATTGATTTCTCCCGTTTCCCGTTGTCCCGCGCTCACCGTTCACCGATCGCGATCTCAAAGTTGCCGGATTCCTTGCAGTCTTAAAGCGAATTTGATTTACAGTGTCGGGTGAAGATTTGAGGCTCGGAACTTTTCGGGGGACTGCACCGAACGCGAAAGTCAACAAAACCACTTCTAGCCGATCAGGAGCGTTGTTTATTGTTGTCTCTCACCGTTGAGTTACTGTTTTCACCCCCGCACCTCGCGGAACGGGTACAAATTCCGAAGTTCGGGTACAGCATCGATGCCATCCATTGGTACCGAACAAACAGTTCGGGTGAGCTATAATAAAATGCAGAACCGTCAGTTCGGGTGAAAATCTTCACCCGACACTGTGAATCAAATTGAGCACATTTTAGCGATCGAATATTATTCGCTTCAAGAATTGATGATTGCTAACTGATGCCGCTGATCGGTGAAAAATCTAGCCCTTGAGAATCGAAAAAGAACTTCTGAATGATTTTCTCGTGAAAATGAAAACTGCGATAATACAAATAATATTCCACAACATAACCTCTAAATCAGCTCTAAATGACATGATGAGGCGAATTTTCGCGATCGAATATCACAAACAATACCAACTTAACTACATATTCGAGGAAACTCAATTGTGTTTTTAGATGTGTTTTCGGGGCATCGATGGCATCAATTCGATTTCGAATTCACCTCCGGACTTGAATTCAAAATCGAATAGATGCCATCAATGACTGAAAACACCGAAAAAGATCGAAAAACACGATCCAGTTTTGTGTCATCCACTGTTATCTTGCGTAGGTTGGCAATGATTTTGTATGATTTCGTTGGATATATTCGTCGCGAAAATTCGCCTATGGCCATTTTTAACAAAAAAAATTAGCGTTTTCGAAGCTAAAATTATGTTTGTCTCATAGGAAAATGACTTCTGCGCATGGTCTGTGCAGTAAACTTTATTCTATAAGTTCGTCGTTTCCGAAATTAATGTGGCGAAAGGAGTCAAAAAGGATAGAAGATGAGATTTCTGATACCGGTTGCAACAATTCGAAATCGAATCTACCTCCGGAGGTGAATTCGACATTTCCAATTGTTGGAATTCAACGGTCTCCAATGAGACCAACGAAACAATCGAATATCATCAAAATAAAATGCAAATCCATCGAATATCATACGACGGTGAGTGATATTCGATCGCAAAAAATCGCTTTTTCGCTTCTTTAGACTGTTTTAGTACAGTGATACATCGTATCGATGTACTCAAGAATTAAAAATTCAACCAGTTTTGCTTTTAGCAAAATTTAGAGAAAGCTTTTGTTGTTATATATTCAACGAATTTCCCGACAGTTAAAATCCGTAATTTTTACGCGGCAACTCTGCCTTGATGATCCCTTTCCGACTGTGTGAAGCCTCAATCGCGGGCAGCAAGCCGATGGCAGGGACTGTTTGGAAAGGGGGGATGTTATTCCCACCCGTCTGGCTCAGGTGAGGTCGTAGCTACAGCTCGACCATAAGGTAACAAGTACCCTGTTGCCCTGTTTATATTCTCCCCTCAGTTCCCCGCAAGCCCCTGCCCAGTGCCTTCTCCTCCCTTGTCCCCTTGAGTTTGAACTCGTATCCCCGGAGATGAAGTCTTCATATTTCAATCGCTTGTCAGCGCTGCTTTCCTCCCCCATAAAGCTCGAATTTTTATCGTAGGTATTTTTTATTTTTCTTATTTTTTCGTACACCTTGACGCTCTCGTGTTTTTGTGCAACGTCAGAGCCATTACTTTTACCAGCATTTTTTACGGTGCTTTTTCGATGGTCCACTTCAAGGTGAGCGCCTTTGTTTTTGTATGTAGGGCGTTCGATGCTTCTTTAAATAATCGAGTTTTGTATAATAATCGAGCTTCCGTTTTAACCTGTGTGTTTAAATGGCCCAACATTCAAACGGGGCTATTGCAAACTTTTGCTATTTGGGATTGAAGAGTGGATTCTTGCATGTAAAACTGTATAAATGACGATGAGTACACTACAAAATCACGAAATTCACTCTCAAAATCGGGTTTAGTGGCGGAGAGACGCAGGTATCATGGGAGATTCCTATCTAAATTGAGATATTTCTGTAGAGAAAGTGACATATTAGACAGGAATCTCCCATGATACCTGCGTTAAACCACCATTACGAACTTGGCGTTGTAGCAGTTGTGTGAGCTTATTACTGTATTTTAGACTTCCTTAGTGTGATTATCGTGATTTTCGATGGGAATCACATCAGATTGGACTATCCATTTGCTCACAGCAAAAGTTTGCAAGAGCCCCATTAGTCATAAACTGCGCCGAGAACTTTAGTAAGAAAAGGGCCTTTTTAAGGCGAAGTTCACGTTCTTTTGTTAGAAAAGACACACAGTTATTTTGTCTTTCCATCGTCCTTAAGCCGCTCCATTGTACGTAAGTAAACAACTTGAGAGGACCCAGTCTCATTTACTTATGTCTGATTGTGAGCCTCATTAACTCATAAGCCGTATATTTCATCCTATCTAATGGATCGCGTGGCTCATGGAGTTAACGCGGGTCGCTCGCGCAACTATGATCTATTCCATCTCTCTCATTTCCCATTTGAATATACAAGCAGGAAAAGGACAGAAAGAGGGGGTTTTATCCCGTTGTCCATCCTTGTCTAACTTACGTTTTTTAATGGAGAAAAGAGAGAGATGAAGAAACTCGCTGTGCGCTACTGACGCGGGCTATGACACCGAGCTTTCCAATTAGTCGGAAGTTAATGAATTGAATAAACAGAATATATGTAGAACAAGGAATGTGCGTAGCAGTCATCTGGAGGGTGAATGGTGAACTTGTGGAGCGTTAGATGCTATAATCTTCGAAACAATTAATCGTGTAACAAGTAAGCGGGAAAGCATTAGGAGGGAAAACAAAGGCGGATTATCACGAAACTCGGGAAAAGAAGGAGGAGGAGACAAGGTCACAGTTCACGTGCGCGGTACGCACTCATGCACACGCACATTCAGGTGCTAAAGTTGGAGTAACACGCGAACACGCACATCCCCCGTAGATAAATGATAGATTATGCCACTTACTCCTCCGTCCGTAAACACTATTAGGGAGCGCGAGAAGATTCAGGAGAAGATGCAACTATTCCGGCTCCTTGGTACTCACATTGCATATCCTCCATTTTACAGGAGTTTTATCCTCGTGAAGCTCGTCAATTGATGTTTGTCGATTTAATTCAACAGGGAGCACGGGAAGATTCAGGAGAGGATGCAACTATTCCGGCTCCTTGGTACTCACATTGCATATCCTCCATTTCGCAGGAGTTTTTTCCTCGCGAAGCTCGTGAATCGATGTTTGCCAATTTAATCCAACGAGGAGCACGGGAAGAAACAGGAGAGGATGAGGATGCAACTATTCCGGCTCCTTGGTACTCACATTGCATAAGCTCCGTTTTGCAGGAGTTTTATCCTCATTAAGCTTGTCAATAGATTTTCGCCGATTTAAATCAAGTTTTATTGTTTTGTCCTATGACTTTCAAATTTTCTTGTGCTTCAGATGGACATGAATTTAACAAGTATTTTTTTGTTTGTTTGTTCTAGGTAAGTCGTTGAATCTTTCCTGGTTTACGTTGTGTTCAAACTTGTAAGTACTCATTAAGAACATTGTTTATGTACATTTTACCTTTAACTATTAAGGATTAACGTAGGGACATTTGCTTCGATTTATTTCGAGGTTTTAATGATGTATTTGAACTTGGATCTTTTGAGTGTCGGAAATGTTAATCCCCTCCCCTCCTACACCGTATAGAAAATTAATAAACTCCGGAATTTCAAAAATTTAGGTTTAGAGCCACACCGCATCTTAACGATCTTCTTACCAGACACGGATGTAGGATTTATCTTTCTCTCTCTCTCTCTCTCCTTCCATTTGAATATGTGCTTTAGGTTATGACGGAAATAGGGGCTAAAGTCACGTGATGGCCCCCTCTCACTCTGCTATCATTTTTTAACACTTGTGTTCAAATGGCTATAGAGAGAGAATAAGACGAATTCCTGTATCCGCCTATTCTGCTTAACGCATTTCGATCAAAATTTTAACGTTATTGTTGAGTTGAGCTGTTTGCTCCCCGATTTTTCGTTTGACTCAACATGAATCATGGCTCCTTGAATCGACGTCCTAATTTCCCCTAAATATTTAGAACTTTATCATTTAGGTGGGAGGGTGGGAGGGAGGGAGGTATGGAGAGATGGAGAGATGGAGAGAGGGTGAGAGGGTGAGAGGGAGAGAGGGAGAGAGGGAGAGAGGGAGAGAGGGTGAGAGGAAGAGAGGAAGAGAGGAAGAGAGGGAGAGGGAGAGAAAGAGAAAGGAAGAGAGAGAGAGAGAGAGAGAGAGAGAGAGAGAGAGAGAGAGAGAGAGAGAGAAATGGAAATCACTTCAGCTGCTGCTACCGCAGCTAATATCGCGGCTAATAAGAGCACACGATGCTATTGTTCGATTAAAGTTTACGTTCAATTTTTTCGCGTTAAAAACACGGTTACGTCGCCTCTACGCTTTCACACTTGAATAGTGGCATGGCTCGGGCTAAGGGAGCGAGCGGCCGGCTCGTTATTGAAAGAGAAAGAGAGAGGGAGAGAGAGAGAGAGAGAGAGAGAGAGAGAGAGAGAGAGAGAGAGAGAGAGAGAGAGAGAGAGAGTCGAGAGAGAGAGAGAGAGAGATGGGCTGTGGCCGCGCTCTGCGCTTCCACCGTCGCCATGGCAACCACGCATCAAGCCACCAGCAACAGCAACTTTTCGAAAAAAGATGTGTGTGCGGTGCGGCTCAACTCTCAACGATGAACGTTGAACGTTGAACGCGCGGTTGTCGGTCGAGCCGGAACACTTCATAGGGTCGTAAGTGCTCCTGGCTGCCGCTTTGCGGATTTGAAGTATAATTCGCTTTAAATCACCGATGGGTCTACTCCACCGGTTGCCAAAAAGATTACGCGGTCCAAATTAGCAGTGTGACAATATAAACGGTTTTAGTGCGAAGTCAACGATTAGCCAACAACCACAACAATGCATTCATCGGTCGCAATCGGTTGTGATAAAACTCGCTTAGCGTTCCAATTTATCTCACTCACTCTCCCGTGACCCTCATGTGCACCCATCTCTTTCTAGTTTCGAAATTCGTATACAGGGCCTTTGTTTTACGACATTATTATCAAAATCGTGTTCAAATGCCTCGAGGAATTCATTAGAGCCAAAAAACTTCATGAAAAATGTCTCTAGATGTACAATTTTTGAAATTAGAGTGAGGTGGCAGTACATATGGGGGTTACGTGAGAGCGAGAGAGACAGACTGTCTTTGTTTGGAACGCTCATCACCGACAGCCGCCTTTACTAAAACCATATATAACACACAAAAATACTCTGATAGCTGTAATTATTTTTTCTCAACGGATGTTATCATTGGTGGCAGTAGCGAGGCGTGAAATTTGGCAACGATTTACTTTCTCCACTTAAACTTACTGAAAGAATCGAATACTTTGGTCATCGGCGATGACTAGCGGTTTCGACCTTTCTAATGTTTTTATAGGGAGGAAAGACACGTTGCCAAATTGCACGCCTCGCCACTGATTGATGGATCAAAAAATTCCAACTTTCAAAGTCAACGATGTTGCCATGTGGACATGGAATTCCACGTGGAGTGTGTTCTGTGATTAAATTTAATTAATTAATTAATTAATTTATTAATTGATTAATTAATTTTTTTTTAATTTAATTTATTTTTTTTTCATTTATTTAATTTATTTAATTTGATTTTTTTTTTTTTTTTTTTTTTTTTTTTTTTGTGATTTAATTTGATTTGTGATTTGTCACGTTTATAAATGATAAAATGATGAGAAAAATACTTTTCATATTTTTTCCCCCATTTCTTAACGGTCTCAGACCGTAATGCGTTGTAATATTTCTACTTGTACAGAAGAACAATCGAAAAAACGGTTTTTCGTGGGGCAATAAATAAATACTTTTGTGAACCATCTGGCAACTACGACGTTAAGTTTGGGAGCTTTTCTTCTCCTCTCTCTCGCTCTGCCGGAGAAACTGCCTCTCGCCATCTCTCTCCCTCCCGCAAGCGGCGCTCGCGTAGCGCCAGCTTTCCGCGAAACTCAGGGGGCTGTTGTTCTGAGTGAGCTTTGCGCGAAGGGAGGGGGGGGGGGGGGGGTTGGAGCACCCCCGCCCCATTTTCGACTCCTCGCCAAGCAAGCCAGCCAGTAAGTAGCATCAGCGATCGTACTCTTCCGAAGCTCCCGTTAGTCTAGCGGTGGATCGGCTCGGGCCCTGGTGCGTCTCCCCGAAAGCTTGTCCCACTTTTCGAAGTTTTTTTTTTCCCCTCCCCCGTTCGTTCCCGCTTCTTGTCTCTCGTTTGGTATCCCCCCCCTTGTTTGTGTCTCCCTCCTCCCCCTGTCACGTCTTTTGTGCCCCCTTTTTTTCGGTGTTTTCCTCCAGCTCAGCGGGTATTGTGGAATTTGAAACACGTTTTTTTTATTGCGTCACGTGTTTTTGTTTAAATTTTGATGTTGAATTCTCAACCGATTGGTGCAATAATTTTTTTCGTTTTTCTTCGTAAAAAAAAAAAATAAAAAAATAAAAAAAAATAAATTAAAATAAAAGATACAACTTGATTTTACGCCCTCTCCTGTTTTTGTCGGCGTCAAGCGCCGACCGATAAGACATTTTAAAATTTCATTGGTTTGAGTGGAAGAGTTCTCTCGGATTTGGAAATCGCCTGTTGAATAAAATTGTGGAATTTGAAACACGTTTTTTATTGCCTCACGTGTTCTTATTTAAATTTTGACGTTGAATTCTCAACCGATTGGTGTAATGAGTTTTTTTTTGGTTTTCTTCGTAAAATAAAAAAATAAAAAATAAATTAAAATAAAAGATATAACTTGATTTTACGCCCTCTCCTGTTTTTGTCGGCGTCAAGCGCCGACCGATGAGACATTTTAAAATTTCATTGGTTTGAGTGGAAGAGTTCTCTCGGATTTGTAAATCGCCTGTTGAATAAAAGTGTGGAATTTGAAACACGTTTTTTTTCTTTTTTTTTTTTTTTCTTTTTATTGCCTCACGTGTTATTGTGTAAATTTTGACGTTGAATTCTCAATCGATGGGTGCAATAATTTGTTTTTCTTCTTAAAAGGGAGAAAAAATTAAAATAAAAGATATCACTTGATTCGCACTTGTTCTTTAAAAATTTGCTCTTGCTCCATACCATCCGCATTCTATTGGGCAGTTAAATCTCTGCATTAAAAAGTACATACATTTTTGAAAAGGGTATGTGGAGCGCATTGTTTACCTCGTGTACTTATCAATGGCAAATAGGTGTAAATTGATGCCTCTGTCCCAAATCAATCGTACCTCCCCCTCCCGTACGTCTGGATAATTTTGCGATCGTGCAACGTTAGAACACTAGAAGCCTCCGAATCGGCTTATTTGGATAGAGATTTTGGTTCATTTAACCGCCTGCATTCAGCGCGCTTTTGGTGTGTTCTTCAGTTGTTTGTTAGAGGAAAAATGTTGTTTACATTTATGTCCACGACCATAAAATCCTTAGTGTGAGTTTTGTGTTATTGTGTTGCTGCGGTGGAAAATTATAAAGTTTTGAAAAGAAAATTTATAACGCATTGTTCAGCGTGTGTTTGTATCAATAGAAATTTTGTAAGTGACGTAAATTCATGCCCTCGTCAACATTACTATTGTGCAAAAGTCATCGTGAAATTTTCTTTTACGCGTGTGTAAAGTAAGGCGGATTAAATACTCAGATACGAACAGAATATCGGCTTTGAAATATTTTTTATCTGTTATTCCTGCTCCGAGAGACGTAAATTTCGACTTTATAGTCATGGCTCCGACTCCGAACCCTTGGATTCAAAAAAATGACTTCATCATTTAAACGTCTTTCTGATAGTGGATATGACAAAATCACGAAGCCGCGCACTATTTTTACAAGACATCTTCGCTCGGTGTAGTCGGAATAAAACTTAAAAAAAAAAAAAAAAATCTGAGAAAAATTGCTCGTTGTCGTAACCGGACGTCTTATTAATACTTCCTTAAAATCGGAATTTCTGTTATTTTAACAAAAAATAAGTCTGTTATGTCAACAGGAATTCCTGTTACTTCAACAGGAATTCCGGTCAATTAACAGGAATTCTTACTGAAATAACAGGACTTTCTGTTAAAACAACAAGAATTCCGGTGAAGTAAGTATTAAACAGACGTCCGGTTGAATGGGGCTCTTGCAAACTTTTGCTATAGGGGATTGAAGAGTTGCGTCTTGCATAAAAACCTGTTAAAATAACGATGAGTACACTAAAAAATCACAAAATTCACTCTCAGAATCGCGCTTAATGGCGGAGAGACGCAGGTATCATAGGAGATTCCTATCTAAATTGAGACATATCGCTATTCGCTGTGTTTCCGCAGAGAAAGTGGCAAATTAGATAGGAATCTCCCATGATACTTGCGTTCAACCGCCATTACGATCTTGCCGTTATAGCAGTCATGTGAGTTTATCACTGAATTTTAGACTTTCTGAGTGTGATTTGCGTGATTTGCGCTGGTCTTTACACCAGATTGGACTATTTATTTGCATATAGGAAAAGTTTGCAAGAGCCCCATTAACAGGAAAATTTTTCTCACTGGAAAGTGTCGTCGGGGTGTGAAAGTGTTGTCGGGGTGTGAAAGTGTTGTCGGGGTGTTTCCCCGATTCAGTGCCTCTCGCCTTTGAGTTTTTACAGGCGTGTCTTCATTAAACCTAGATCCATGACCTAAACCACGCGGAATTGAGACGAAGCTGTCTCAAATCAAGTATCAAGTTCCGCGCTCCTAGAATCATTAAATTAACCGCGGAACAATTTGATGAAGGGTTCACAAGAGGTCGCGCATCTCCGCGGTGCTCGCGTTAACCGGGCTTGCTCTCTCTGTGAATGAGAAGCCCTTTTTCAAATGAGGAGCCTATACTGTTTTGATGAGCTCTTTCAACTGCCTCGAGTCAAGGTCGACCCCTAGGTAATTGTTTCAAGGAATGACCGCCGTAAACCTACGCATCACCTTTTGGCAGTGACTCCTAAAGTATTTGCTATTGTCTTGTCGCGTGTTTTATAGGTCAGTGCTTCGATCTCAATCGCAAAATAAATGTGACGGATACTCTCTCTTTCTCTCTCTCTCTCTCTCTCTCTCTCTCTCTCTCTCTCTCTCTCTCTCTCTCTCTCTCTCTCTCTCTCTCTCTTTTTATGTCTTCTCTGTCACCAAGACAAACTGAAACATCTGTCGTTACTTGGCCCTTTCATGTCTGCGAACGCTGAGCTTATTATTTTACAAAGTAGCGTATCGTTGCAGGCCCCACCGCCTACGCGGGGGGGGGGGGGTGTATACGGGGGAAAAAGAGTGAAAACAGAGAAAATTAGAAAGAAAGAGAAGGAGAGAGAATAAATACGAGAAAGATGCGAAAAATGAGAATGATGAGAGAGATGAGAGAGATGAGAAATATGATAAATATGAGAGTGATGAGAGAGATGAGAGAGATGATAAGTATGAGAGAGATGAGAGAGATGAAAGAGATGAGAGGGATGAGAGAGATGAGAGAGAAAAAAAGGACCGGAGGGGGCAACGAAAGAAGAGAAAAAGGGGAGATGGCTGGGAGAATGAAATTGAAGAACGAGATAAACTATTGATATGTAATCCTTTCATTTTGAATTTCGTTTGAACTTAGAAGCATTACAGTGTTGAGTTTCGGAATTTCTCATATTTTTTTGCGTTTAGATTTAAAGATAATCCTCATTAGTTTTGTCAGAGAGTGGAAAAAAAAAAAAAAAAAAAAAAAAAAAAAAAAAAAAAAAAAAAAAGTAACCAATGAAGTTAACAAATTGACAAACAAACAAACAAAAATTAGGTAAACTAACCAGAATCAGATTTTCCATGCTGTCACACTTCGGGATAGGACTTATAACATAGTACTGCTTTGGTCCAGACACTCACTCTTAGAACACTTGTTTCTCCCATACTGAAGCTTTTATAGTTAAATTGATTACAACTCTTGATTCGAATTTAAAATTAACAAGTTGACAAACCATGTTTGTTAAAGTTCGTTCCGTGCGTTCTCCGCGTGTTAATAGAACTTACAACATGGGGTATTTAGTATAGCCCCTCTATGAAAACACGGTGAGACGATTCTAATGCGAGATCATTGTCCTGGATGAAGGTTAGGTTATATTCTTTTCTGCTCAAACTTGCGTATCCGAAACTTTTGCCTGGAAATATACTGCACAGTATTTCTATAGTAATTTATTTTTTCTTTATCATTATCGTATTTATTCATCGTTTATTGTTTTAGTTTATCTTTTAAAATTGATTTATTTATTTATTTTTTCCTCTCCCATGTACATACACGCGGCTTTGATTGAATCGTGAACCGAGCTGTCGGCGCAGCGACCGGAGGCGATATTCGCGCTCAAAATTGAGACGAGATGGGTGTAGCAACGACTTATCTCCGATGTATTTTAAGCAGAGAAATGCCGTTTTTGAACTCAACGCCTCAATTCTAAGTAAAAGTTAAAATTAGATCATATAGAAGATTATAAAGCAGAGGAACAGTCCAAGCACCGTGCAGTGACGCACGCTGATCTTGGTGTTAGTGTGTGTGTTTTTTACTGTTTTTTTTACTCAAACTCTCACACGCGCAGTTATACTTGTATGCATTCGTTAACGCGCGATTTTTTTTATTTTATTTCATATGAACCTCCGCCACCGCACCGCACAGAGAATCGATGCATGGAATATCCCGGACATATGGGGCTGTTGCAAACTTTTGGTATAAGCAATTTAACAGTCGATTCTGGTGTAGAAACCTCGAAAAATAACGTTGACAGCACTAAAAACCTCCAAAATCCACTCCTAAACTCAATAAACGCTATTATTTGCGCGAGCGTAATGGTGGCTGAGGGCAGTAATAATGGGAGATTCCCATATCTAACAATATGTACTGTTACTCCATGAAAAAGTGACCAATAAGGGACGACTTTCATTTGACACCGGTGTCACTAGGTGTCACGGTACCATTCATCGGATGTGGATCATTACTCTGATAACTAATTACTCTGTGAATCATCCTTGTCAGCATAAAGAGAGTGGCGAAATTAAGATTGGAATCTCCCATTATCACTGCCCTCAGCCACCATTACGCTCGCGTAAATTAAAGCGTTCTTTGAGTTTAGGAGTGGATTTCGGAGGTTTTTTGTGCTGCCATCGTTCTTTTTTTGAGGTTTTTACACCAGAATAGACTATTAGATCGCTTCTAGCAAAAGTGTGCAACAGCCCCATTCGACGGATAACACTCAAGATAGTAAACAATGGAAAGCAAGATAACTATAACAAATGTGTAAACTCGTTCATTTTAGAACTTAAAATGAGCCAAAATAACATGGTTTTTGCAAGAAAATATCATGATTTAAAATGTTTTTGAAACTACAAAAACGAAAAATTTTCATTTTCGGAAAAATCCGTGTTCTGATGCCGTGGGCACCGCACTATGGTCTGAGATCCAAAAAAAAACGTCAGTTAGGAAAACCGAAGTGGTTCAGTAGGAACGAGATGTGAGTCATTGTATTAGTCACACTTACCGAAACCTTCGGTACTTATCCTACTTGTCCCTCGAAATTCTACACTTTTATTTAAAGTTCGGTACTCACAACCGAAAACTTTGGTTACTGTAACCAAACGACTCTGTGTTCCATATGAGCCGAAGTTCAGTTCTTATAACCTATTTTTTTTTTCCTCAGTAAGATGAATTGATGAGAAATTTACTTTCTGATTTTTGGTCACTTTTTGCAAATCTGAAAAGATGAATTTGATGAGAAATTTACTCTCTGATTTTTGGTCACTTTTTGCAAATCTGAAAAGATGAATTGATGAGAAATTTACTCTCTGATTTTTGGCCACTTTTTGAAATCTGAAAAGATGAATTGATGAGAAATTTACTCTCTGATTTTTGGCCACTTTTTGAAATCTGAAAAGATGAATTGAGGACTTTTACGGAAGAAGGGCCCATGGTACAAACACACGTTTCGAGAAAAACGCAAAAGAAAACTTCAAATGGCTATAAGTGCTCGAATGATCGTTTTAAACGAAAAAGTCATTCGGACGTAAGTAGGGCATACTATTACCGATACACTACCACCAGGATTGAAATTTTAAACGAAATTCAAGGGTAGTTACAATTAATTTAAAAAGCTGCTTTATAAGCCCTTCTTCCGTAAAATTTTTTCTTGGTGCTGAAATTGAAGAATAAACGATAAGTTTTAGTTGTTTTAACACCGGACATGATCCAGAAACTTTATTTAAACTTAAACATATAAACACCATTAGAAATTCGTATACAGGGTGTGAGGAAAGTCCGTCCCTCCCCCCCCCTCTAACTTTTGAACGGTTGAAGATAAAAAAACGAAACTCGGGGGATGTTTATAACTTAATGGGAACTACTTTTTGGCACATCCAAAATTTCTGGGGGCGCCCCCAAGGGGAGGGTTGGGGGGGGGGGGTTTCACCACCCAACTCAAAATTTTCAAATAGCAACCCCTATCTTGTGATACCTCGTTTTAAAGGGCGTAAAATTCTAAGAGCAAACTGGAGGTCGATATCGTGTTTCGTCTTCGATGTATCGCTAGTCAAAAAAGCAAGTCCTTTTCAGAAAAAAATACGGTTTTCATATTAATCTAGTCTTAGAGCCTCCCAAAATTATTTAAAAAAATGACCCCTCAGGAGGGTTATCTCAAAAATTACGAGCCACGACCCCTATCGATTGATACATCGCTTGAAAGGGCACACAAAACTGAGCATTTTGGCGCAAACCGCAGGTCGATTCGTTTTTCGTCTTCGATATATCGAATGGCAAAGTTGGATATTTACCCATTGGCAAATTTCGATTTATCAAAAACCCAAAAAAACGATATTGACCGGCGGTTTGCGCCAAAATCCTCAGTTTTGTGTGCCCTTTCAAACTATGTATTACTCGACAGGGATCGTGGCTCGGAATTTTTGAGATAGCCCCCCTGAGGGGTCTTTTTTTAAATAATTTTGGGGGGCTCTAAGACTAAACTAATATACAACCCGTATTTTTTTCTGAAAAGGACTTGCTTTTTAGAGTATTTTTGACTCCTAGTTTTTCAAATTCCGTTTTCTCAAATGGGAGTTCTGATTTTTTGAAAATGGGTCGAAATCGAACTTTGACTAGCGATATATCGAAGACGAAAAACGATATCGACCTCCCGTTTGCACCAAAAGTCTAAGAATTTTACGTCCTTTAAAACAAGGTATCACAAGATAGGGGTTGCCATTTGGAAATTTTGAGTCATAAAAATCATAAAGTGTTCAGTTTACGTTTACCGGTTTTTTAGTCGAATTGGATAAAACTCAGACAACGTTGTAACCAACCGTATATTCATGAAGAATAGTTGATAGATTATCCTTAAATAAAGACTTGAAGTGGGTGAGTTCTTTGAATTAGAAAGTCAAACTTCAAAGTGTTGCAGAAAATAATATTTTCTAAGAAAGTTTTGATTCTGCCTCCCCCCCCCTCCCCACGATAAACGAATGTACTCTAGTTTCATCAAAAGTTTCGGTAAACTTGCTTAAATTTTGATTTAAGACTCATTAGTTGAAGGAATTTTGGTAAAATAACAAAGAATGCTGAAGAAATCCTGTGTTTAGTGCGTCTTTCCGGAAGAAGGGCCCATGGTACCATGGGCCCTTCTTCCGGAAACTTTCTGTAAGTCGTCAGAGAAAAGTCGAATCGATTTGAAACTTTATGGAGACATACCTTAGGGTAAAACAATTAGTTTAAGCCATTTTACGAAAAAAGGGTCCATAGTACTATGGGCCCTTCTTCCGTGAAAGTCCTCAATTGATGAGAAATTTACTCTCCGATTTTTGGTCTCTTTTTGCAAATCTGAATGAACTTTTTGAAATTTAAATAGATGAATTGATGAGTTTACTTTCTGATTTTTGGTCACTTTTTGCAAATCTGAAAAGATGAATTGATGAGAAATTTACTCTTTTGGCCACTTTTTGAAATCTGAATGAACTTTTTGAAATTTGAATAGATGAATTGATGAGTTTACTTTCTGATTTTTGGTCTCTTTTTGCAAATCTGAGACCATTGTGCGTCGCATCCGCGCCGCAGCCCGGCTTCTGGAGTGTGCCGCTGCTGCTATACGTTCAAGTGCACGTCTCTCATTGGCTATGACTCGGGGCAAACGAAGTTAGCATTGTCGCAATGGCCTCGATATATTCATTCGATTTCGCCTCTGTGTCATGTTGAGGGTGTCAAGTGGCCTGGAACGGCCGGATGGAAACATATGCGCGGTGGAGGAAATGTGATGGAAAAAATAGCACGAGTCGAGATTCAGGTCAAATTCTGCGGATGACGTAAAGTTAGAGCAAATATTAAAAACTCACGCGTCCTAAAATATAGGGCTTAGGGAGGGTTGGAAAAATCTAGATTTCTCAAGGAAACGTCTCATTATGAAGAGAAAAAAAAAAAAAAAAAAAAAAAAAAATAGGAAAAAGTCTATTGATGATCCCTAAAGGAATGGGACTCTTGCAAACTTTTGCTGGGAGCAAATGAATAGTCCAATATGATGTAAAAACCAGCAAAAATCACGATTAATCACCCTAAAAAAATATAAAATTCAGTAATAAACTCACATAACTGCTAGAACGTCAAGTTTGTAATGGCGCGGTTCAACGCAGGTATCATGGGAGATTCCTGTCTATTTTGTCACTTTCTCTACGGAAACACAGAGATATGTCTCAATTTGGATAGGAATCTCCCATGATACCTGCGTCTTTCCGCCCCTAAGCCCGATTTTGAGAGTAGAGTACTCATCGTCAGTTTTACAGGTTTTTTTTTGCAAGAATAAAATCTTCAATCCCCTGTAGCAAAAGTTTGCAAGAGCCCCATTGCCCCTAAGCGGATGGATGCTACAGTTCACCTAGAGTCCCTATATTCTATGAGATTTGCGCCATTGCTGAATCCATTTCTGATTGGCTCTCAGATTTAGGCTGTCAAGAAAGCTCCAAGAGGCAAAATGCAAATGGCGGAGGGTTTGTTTACTATTCGCTAACTCGCTTTCATTAGACATTTGAAGTAACAGTGACCGCGGTAATTTTTGCTAATTTTTCCTCTGTTTGAATGTTATTCTGGAGAACACTATCTATTTCAATAACGACCGTTATTGTCGAGAATCAGAACCTAACATGTAAGAGATAGCGAAATAGCGGCAACAGCGCAGAGGCAAATAGCCATCCGCCATATGCATTTTGCCTCTTGGGGGCTCCATTGATCCGCTTCTTCTTCTTCATTTTGAAGATATTAGCGCAACTCTCATAGTATACAGGGACTCTAAGTTCACCTAGTTCATTCTGGGGGCTTATTCAACGAGGGTTTTTCCGAATAATTTAATCTTAAGTTTTTTTGTTTTTTTTTTGTTTTGTTTTTTTTTTTGGAGATTCTTCAATGGGTCTGTTGCATACTTTTGCTGCAGTATAGAACCGTGATTATTATGCAAAATTTGGCGAAAGTAACGATGCGCACTTCAAAAACGTTCAAAATCCACTCATTAACTTAGGAAATCACTTCAATTTCAAACAGCCCGCGCTACACTAGACACTATTTGCACCGGTATACTACTACATAGACGGAACCACCTTGCATAAGTAAACAACATCGTAAATACAAAATGATGGAATTTCTTTTTTAATACGTGAAATATAAGCTGCATTTTCTGTCTGGTCTTTTCAGTTTATCGAAGATTACAAAATAATATAAGAAATGTACGCATCTAAACGAAACATTTCAATATTTGTAAGTTCTGTTCATGTTTACATAAACGAGATGGTTCCATCTATGTAGTTTTAAGTCGGTGATATAGTGTCTAGTGCGTAGCGCGGGTTGTTTGAAATTGAAGGTATTTTCTGAGTTAATGAGTGAACTTTGAAAGTTTTTAAGGGGAGTGGGACATCCTATCTCAGCCCATGTTAAACCATCAATGTTTAAGGAACATTTTCTGAGGAACTACTCAACCGATTTTCAAAAACTTTAGCTTGTTTGATTCGTGTTGTTACCCTCTTCACTTTAACACGGGGTTTTTTGAAAATCTTGAATTTTGAGAATTTTACGATCTTTTGAAATTTGGTTCCAAAAATGCATTATTTTTTGGTATTTGAAAATTCACAAAAATTCAGGGAAACAAAATTTTGAAAGAAGCCCGTGTTAAAATATGCAGGACACTATGGCGAATCAAATGAGCCAAAGTTTTTGAAAATCGGCCCAGTGGTTGCTGAGAAAATGTACCTCTTGTGTGAAAAAACACAAACTGGGGGGAAACACAATTTAAAAATTCCGGAAAAAACACTTTAAATGCAAAATGCACTTAACACTGTTTTTCCTTTTTTAATGAAATTATTCTTACAGAGTAGACTACTCATCAAAAGTAAGTGAACTTGGTCTTAAATTAAAGCTGATGATATATGGAACAACTTTAGCTGAAAAAACGAATTTTTAAAATTTTGACCGAAATCCATGTCCCACTCCCCTTAATAGGCACATCGTTATTTTCGCAGAATTTTACATGAGAAGCAATGAGTTATATTGATGTAGCAAAAGTACGCAACAGACCCATTGCCCCTATTTTTATTTATTTATTTTTTTGTCCGGAGGTTTCAAAATCTCTTGAGTCGGCGCCCGAATGATTGAAACTAAGTAGCCGCCATTTTGTCTGCCATAGCGAGAGTCTTCATCAAAATTTATATTCACGCGTTGCACTGGCACAACCAGGATATCTTCCATCTCTCTCATTTCCCATTTGAATGTATGAGTAGGAAAAGGACAGAAGGAGGGGGTTTTATCCCCTTGTCCATCCTTGTCTAACATACGTTTCTTAATGGAGAAAAGAGAGAGATGAAGAAACTCTCGGTGCGCTACTGACGCGTTGTCGAGGCAAAGGCGGCTCCTCGCACACCGTACACTCCTACAGTGGAATGATAATGTAAAGCGAGGATTTTCGTCGCGATCGCCATCCACGAATCAGGGGCGACGAAAATCGTCAAGTTTTCCATTAGTGTCTGAAACTCGGAGCAACGGCAAACAGTGGGTTGAAGTATGAAAATCTCCGGACATCAATGTTTTGATTCTCAAAAATTAAGATTGTGAACAGTGTATTAAATGGGGCTCTTGCAAACTTTTGCTATGAGCAAATAAATAGTCTAATCTGATATTATAACCAGCGAAACTCACGATAATCTCACTAAGTAAGTACAAAATTCAGTAATAAACTCACATAACTGCTATAATGGCAAGATCGTAATGGCGGTTATTCAAGAGTTCAAGTTCAAGAAAATGGAGATACTATACTGAATAGAGATGTTGATAATATAATCATTAGACAGTGACGCACTGTGGTCTGAGATTTAAAAAAAAAAAAAAAAAAATGACCAAAAATCAGTGAAAAAAAGTCTAAAAAAAATTGTTTTCAATCATTTTAAGCTTATTGGAGCTCCTGAAGCAAACTTTTACTATCAGCAAATAAATAGTTCAATCTGATGTAAAGACCAGCGAAAATCACATAAATCACACTATGGAAGTCTAAAATTCAGTATTAAACACTCACATAACTGCTATAAAGGCAAGATAGTAATGGCGGTTCGACGCAGATATCATGGGAAATTCCTGTCTATTATGTCACCTCTACAGAAACACAGAGCTATGTCTCAATTTAGATTGTAATCTCGCATGATACCTGCGTCTCTCCGCCATTAAGCTCGATTCTGAGAGTGAATTTAGTGATTTTTTAGTGTACTCAGCGTCATTTTTACAGGTTATTATGCAAGAATCAACTCTTCAATCCCCTAAAGCAAAAGTTTGCAAGAGCCCCATTGGAAGATTCAGTGCTGCCGTTTGGTGTAGGTATATTTAATGGCACTTTTCAATACACCGATTCCACCAATGCACGGAAAAAAAGACTGGTGAAATCTACCATCTTGGAGTCAGCTATTAAGTAGATGGTAATTGCGTCGTACATTATGGTAATTTAAGTTAGTTTGCTGGTATATTTTTCCATAATTTAGTAAAATTTACCATACTTGGTAGCTAACTCCATAATCAACTATGCAGATGGTAAATTCTACCAGTTTTTCCCCCCCGTGTGATTCCATTGATTGACCCAAAGATACAGAGTTCTATTCAATTTATGACTGTGATGCAATCAAAAACTCTAGCATCTGTAATATTTTTCTCAATCAACTGAATCACCGTTAATCTGACAAAATATCCGCAATATTTTTTAACGTCAGTGACAACTGGAAAACTCTACCGGTCGAGAAAAAAATAATTACAGATCCAAGTATTTTCGTGCGTTAGAGTCATACTTTGTACCGAACTGTGTAATTTTTTTGTTCACCAGTGGAATAGTAAAATTTACAAAAACGGAAGCTCTGTGCAAGATAGTTTCAAGAAAAGAAAGTTTGATTATTAAATTTACAGCTTTTAATGAATCAGAATACTTGGTTTCTGCCGGTCAATACCCATCATGAAATGTTCGAAACCGGGAAAGGAAACATTTTTTGTCCGGGAAAATCATGATTTCGACCCACTGTGCAGCGATGACTTGGAGAGAAATCTCGTGCGCGCCTTTGCCTTGTAATTTCGAGATTGAATCATTGATGTAAGAACGCGCTCAGTGGGGATCAAGCGACCAATTCCTGGAATCGTGAAGTTTTGTCGCTCTTCTTTCCCATCAATGAAAAAGTTCTAAACTTACTCTTCTCTCTCTCTTTCTCTCTTCCCCTCTCTCTCTCTCTCTCTCTCTCTCTCTCTCTCTCTCTCCCCCCTCCAATTCGATTGCGTGGGTTAGAAAAGGTCAGAAGTAAGTGCTAAAGTCTTGTGATGACCTCTCCTTCTACGTAGGATGGCTGCTCAATAACGCCTCCAGTGGCGAGGCGTGCGATTTGGCAACGTTTTTTCCCCCCATTGAAACACATTAGAAAGGTCGAAATGCCTTGTCATCGCCGATGACTGAAGCGTTCGACTTTTTTGGTGAATTAAACCGAGAAAATACATTGTTGCCAAATTTCACGCTTCACAACTTCACAACTTGACAAAATCATTTAGTTTGGACCCAATCTAAGGAACTCGAGTTCAACATGAAGTTGACAGTATATAAGAGAAAATATTGCCCTTACTTTTCAATAAAATCACCGTTCATTTCGATGAATGGAGCTGTTGCAAACTTTTGCTACAGGCTTATTAATAGTTGATAATGGGGTAATACCCTGTAAAAATAACAATTAGCTCACTAAAAAATCACGAAATCCACTCCTAAACTCACAAAATGCTTTTAAACGCGAGACCGTAATGGCGGCCGGGGCCGCGGTTTGCATTGGGGTTCTCTATCTTCAATCAGCGCCATCTACAAGAGGTGTTCTCGCAACACCACACAAGAAGAAGAAGAAGCATACAATTGCCATAAGAAAACCGCGGCCTCGGCCGCCATTACGGTCTCGCATTTAAAAGCATTTTGTGAGTTTAGGAGTGGATTTTGTGATTTTTTAGTGCGCTAATCGTTATTTTTACAGGGTTTTATCCCATATTCAACTATTAATAAGCCTGTAGCAAAAGTTTGCAACAGCTCCATTGACGCCAGCGATGAACTGGTTTCTGTGTTCACTTAAGGAAAAAGTTATTTGATGTTGAAGTCGAGGAAAAAGTCATCTGGTGTTGAAGTCGATTCGCAATGGCAAATCTAGCTCTAACCAGTAGCGCAACGAGAGTTTCTTCATCTCTCTCTCTTTTCTCCATCAAGGAACGTATGTTAGACAAGGATGGACAAGGGGATAAAACCCCCTCTTTCTGTCATTTTCTTACTTATACATTCAAATGGGAAATGAGAGAGATGGAAGAGATCCTGGTTGCGCTAGTGGCTCTAATGTAAAGATGCTGACTCTTGCCTCGACGGAATGCAGAAATCACGATCCATCGGTTGCGTAATTGTATAGAAATCAACGTTTACTGTATTGAAGCATAAGTGAAAAGGGTATATTCTTCAATTCACTAGCTGGAGAGAGAAAGTCTAATCCCTGGATCTATTTGTGTTTGCCTGAAATATTGTGTTTTTTGTCCCATTGTAAGACGTTTCACAAACCTGTGCCGTTCTAGAATTCGTAACTCCTTGATAAGTTAATAACTTATTAATAAGCCGGTAACTCCGCGGAACGTAACTGTACCAAATGTATGCGCCTGAGCATAGTGTATGAGCCTGAGTTTCGAGGCCTCAGCCCCTATAAAATTGAGACGATATGTGGAATCAGAGACCTTATTTGAATAAACTGCGAAGAGCGGGAATTTCAAATTGATTAATCAGACGATGATTTCAAAGAGGCTCGTGCAGTGTCACAATGATGGATCATTCTCTCATTAAAACTTTAATGAATAATCGATTCTTGGACCTTGGTGAGGCTAGAATCGATATTTTTGCACAGATTTAAGCTTTAAGCGTGGTTGCATGATTGCAAGAGCTGCTGAGGTATTCATTTCTGTTTCAAAGTTTTCGCAGAATGCCTGTCGGTCTTTTGCGCTCTTAAGCTGTCGCAGAATGAAGCGCGCTGTTTTACCAACGAGCCCCTAGCGGATCCAGGAATTTTTCTTTCTCTCTCTATGGTCATTTGATCGCGTATGTAAGAAAAGGACAGATAAGGGACAGTCACGTGTCTTTCACCCTCTCTTCTATCCTTTCCTAACACATGCGATCAAATGGCCATAGAGAGAGAAAGACAATCCACTGAATCCGCCAGTGCAACGAGCTAAACGAGCTTTAGCGATAGAGAGGATTTGTGGGGTGTGATATTGGAACGTCAAGGATGCAGCCATAATCGAGATCTCTTATGGACGTTTTTCACACAGGCTCGGTTTGTTTGCCTCTTTTTTTTTAACCTTTAATTTAAAAAAAAAAAAAAAAAAAAAAAAAAAAAAAAAAACATGTGACAAATACATACGAAATTGGTTATAAACTAAATTGCAAGTGTTTTAGAGTAGCTATCTGGGCCCAGAAAGCTATATAACTGTTTCTTCTGGAAGGATTTGCACGATAAAGAAACTATGACACAACAGAAATATGCAACATGTTCTCACCTTAATAGTTGTATTAAAATTCTGTGTCCAGGCAGCTACTTTTGATCACTTGCACTTTCGTTTAAAACCAATTACCACTAGATCAATTACAATTTTTGATTTAACCCTTCACTGCATGATTTTTTTTTTTTTTTTTTTTCAAGCAATGTGGATTTTTCAATGTATTAGGTGGTCAAATACATGGGAAAAATAGTGAAAAAAATAATTTGACGGTTTTTCCGTCAAAATTCTCTTTTTTCTATTTTTTACTCGTTTTTTACAAGTGATATAACACCATAAGAAATGGCGGGAACTTTTTTTATTTATTTTTTTTTAAATTTTAAAAAAAAATTATTTTTTTTACTTTAATTGGATTTTTCAAAAAGCCAATGCCGGAAACTTTATAAAAATAATCAAAATGTGGTCAGTTTGGATACGGGGGCAAATTTCCCCCCTGACATGATTTCGATCACGAACCCTTCACTGCATGATGTTTTCTTTCAGCCAATTTTTTTTTTTTTTTGTGAGCTCAAAACATACCTTCTTCCGCGTTGACCCACCATGCGCCAAAGGCATATCTCAAAACCTGTATTTTATATGAGCGTTTGAAGAATTTGTTCCACCGGTGGAACTTCATGCAGTGAAGGGTTAAGGTTAAGTAAAGTGAGGCAAACAAACCAAATTTAGATCGCCCATGCTCTCACACTTTGAGATAGGACGTAGCGTGTGATTTGGCAACATTGCAGTTTGTCCATTAAACCCATGAAAAAGATCTAACTATTGGGTGTTCGGTGAACACCCTCGCATTCGACCTTTTACATGTGTGTGAATGGACACACTGCAACGTTGCCGTATTGCACGCTACGCCACACTGGTTGATACTAATAGTAGCCAGTGGGGTTAAACTTAGGAAATCGAGATGTAACTTGGAAAATCAGGTATAAATCAAGGAATTTAAAGGTTGAGAACTCGTATGGGAATGGACAGCACGCTGTTTGGATTTACGGAGTTAACCCTTTGTCTCCTGACGATACAAATTGGTACCACCAAATTTACATAGTTTTAAATGTATTTAAAGAAAAATCACTATGCACATCAAACTAAACGAGAAAAATTCATTCTATTTATTGAGATTGATAAAATAGAATTATGAGAAGGGTTTGTAATAGAGCTGGGTTTAAAGGGTTAAAAAGGTGTTTCAAAGGTATTTCGAGTGGATTTTTAAGGCTTTCATTGTCGGCGTATTCATTAGTTGTTTGGGGGCAAACAGCAGAGGGAATCGACGTTCCACACATTGCTTCAACCAAAGTCTGGAAAACACCCATTATTGACGAGTTTCCCGGGTGAAAATGAAAAGTTGTCGACCGAAAAAATAAAACCTGAAGCGGCTGAAATTTTCGCGTCTCCCTATCTCCGATCCTCACCGCAGCCCCCCCCCTCCTCCTCTTCACGACCCCGAATCGGCTGTTACGAAGCTCGGTATTTCCTCTGCTGGATGTTGGGAGCCCTCCTCTCTTTTGTTTGTTCTGTATACCCGCTCTCGAGTTCTGTCTTCTCCCCCGGGGAGAAAAGGGGCACAAACTAAGGGGGAAGTGGGGACTGAAAGAGCGGGGGGGGGCGACGGGCGTTCAGCGGGCGAAAACTAGGCCTCGGGATGTAAACCCTTTTAAGCAAATCTCGAAGCGCGCCATCTCCTGTCCGTCCCGAGATTTTTAGTGAAAAGTTCGCCGTTGGAAAAATACGCTCGAGTTTGTATTTTGTTTTTCTT
This sequence comes from Trialeurodes vaporariorum, assembly GCA_011764245.1. Lineage (NCBI taxonomy): Eukaryota > Metazoa > Arthropoda > Insecta > Hemiptera > Aleyrodidae > Trialeurodes > Trialeurodes vaporariorum. Next base: position 10,835,558 of record VMOF01000024.1, on the reverse strand, counting down.
TCTCTCTATTTCGAGTTTTCCTCTCCGTTCCCGTAGTTGCCCTTCGAATGTTAGTAATAGGTATTTAGTCTGTAGCCTGTTCAGTGTCGGAAGATAGATGGAGGAAATTGGAAAAAGTATATTCTTTTGTGCGCGACAGTAGACTGCTTCAGCTGATTGTGAGTGATATATCGTATCGATTGCCGTCCGAGAACCTCTGGTTCCAAAAACTCTGATTTAACCCTTTACGGACCAGGTTAACCCTTTAAACCTGGATTTATTACAAACCCTTCTCATACATTTTTCATCAATCTCAATTAATAGAATGAATTTTTCTCGTTTAGTTTGACGCGCATGGTGATTTTTCTGAAAATGCATTTAAAACCATGTTAATTTGGTGGTACAAATTTAAACCGTCAGGAGACAAAGGGTTAATTCAATAGAACGCCCTTCTCCCGTTCGTGTAGAACGATAGTTAACTATTCGTACTCAGGAGAGTTGAAATTGCCTATACGGTGAATTGAAGGCGCCCGACATTGCCGTCCGATGACCTCTGGTTCCAAAACAAACTCTGATTTAACCCTTTACAGACCATGTTAATTCAATAGAACGCCCTTCTCCCGTTTGTGTAGAAAGATAGTTAACTATTCGTACTCAGGAGCGGTGGAATTGCCTATACGGTGAATTGAAGGCGCCCGACGAAATCTTTTCTTGTAAGAGTCTACATCCACAATCGCGTTCATTCGGAATCATGATACTGAAGCAATGTGAAATAGACTTGAGGAGAAACATGAGTATACTTGGGTTTGGTCCTTAAGGGGTTATTGTACTTCACCCATAAGCGCATTTTTAAACGCTCTAGGCTATTAAATCAAGAAATTAATTTGACCTTATTGCGATTATAGATTCTACGTCCTCAAAAATGAAATGGGGCAGTTGCAAGGGTCGAAAATGTTGTGTTTTTTATAAAGAAAATTAAAGTACTCGATGAGCTGAGAACCAAGATACCTTAGGTTTCTGATTAAGTCCTATTGTTCCGGAGATCAAATTTTGACCCAAAATACATTGTTTTAAATGGGAATTCCGCGCAGCGACGTCACCACGCTCACGATTTTTACGACTTTACACGAGTGTATTTCCAAAACCGGGACACTTATAAAAAAACCAAAGGTACCACACCACTGTCTGTAGCTCATCAAGCACTATAAGTTCCTCTATAAAAAACACAACATTTCAGACCCTTGCAACTGCCCCATTGGTGGTGAAAGTTAAAGAGTAAAGAAGAGTCCCAACAAAACGGTAGGAGAGCGTGGCAAGTTAGGTTAGGTTGGCGATATCGAAAAGTCAGCTTCTGATTGGCTGGCAATAACCTGGGCTCTGTGAGATCGCTCTTATGGAGATATAACATGGGGTTTTCGACTTTGCCTCATTTAAGGTCAAATTCCAAGAAAATTATTGCTCCTTACCTTCGGGAAATTCAAATTGTATATTTTTGAGGATATAAAGAAGATATTGATGGCTCACACATATCACTTCATCACAAACTTAACAGAAAATATGAAATTGAAAATTAAATTATGAGGATTTTTTTCCGCCGTAACGTCCGATTGCGTGAGCCGCTCAAACTTCGTATTATTTCAAGTTTTTACGTTCAAATCTTCGAGTTTCTTCATGAAATCGGCGTATTTCCTTCATTCAATGAATTTTACATGCATTTCAAACCATCTGCATTACACTTAAACAAGAAAACTGAAAAAAACAACTGCTACACGGCCCGACCCTGTGCGAAGAGTGGGAAACACGGCAAAAAATTACCCGTTATTTTACTTTCAAATTCATATCCTTCTGTTTTTTTTTTCCGATGAAGTGGTATGTATGACCCATCAATCTCTTTGTAATAGTCTCAAAAAAATATAATTTGAATTTCCCGAGGGTAAGGAAGAGTAATTTTCTTGAAATTTAACTTTAAATGAAGCAAAGTCGAAAATCCCATGTTAAATTTCCATAAGAGCGATTTCACAGGGGCCAGGCTTTCGCCAGCCAATCAGAGGCCGTACAATCGATAGTGAAATTCGATAGTAATTCGACTATGCCACGCTCTCCTACCGTTTTGTTGGGACTCTTGTTTACTCTTTGACTCCGCTCGAAAGAAAATTGATCTATGGTCTAAAAAATATAAATATCGAAACGGGAATCCGAATTAGATAGCATTGAATTGAGTGAATTCAGTGTTAGACCGAAAAACGCAAAAATCAAAAATGAACCTGCCTCAGGATACAGACTTACTTTAATAATTGTAAGAATGTCCGACAACAGGGTTGTTGCTACTCTTTCTTAATTTGCTGAACTCGGTCAGTCGTTTAGCTTGGAAGCAAATATTTGCCATGATTTTATAATCATCGGACTGACAAGCACACAGAATTACAGAGCACGCTGCTCGGTTGCCAAATTAATTGAACAATAAGGCTCTTAGAAACTTTTGCTGTGGGCAAGTGAATAGTCCAATCTGATGTAAAAACCAGCGAAAATCACGAAAATCGCACTAAGAAAGTCTAGAATTCAGTAATAAACTCACATAACTGCTGTAATGTCAAGTTCGTAAAGACGGTTCAACGCAGGTATCATGGGAGATTCCTGTCTATTATGTCACTTTCTCTACGGAAACACAGAGATATGTCTCAATTTAAATAGGCATCCCCTATGATACATGCGTCTCTCCGCCATTAAGCCCGATTTGAAAGTGAATTCCGTGATTTTTATAGTGTACTCATCACGATTGTACGGTTTTTATGCAAGAATCAACTCTTTAATCCCCCGTAGCAAAAGTTTGTAAGAGTCCCATTATTTGCTTCTTTCAAGTGGCGCAGGGCGGCCCGTGAAATATTCCTAAACTTTTATCCATTTCAATCCGAGTAAAATAATCGGATTTGGTGAAGCAATCTGCCTTTGACTGAAAAAGAAATGGCATATGACATTTCTGGGCTTAAATTACTCGCTATAATATGGTTCACTGTGATTAAAATTTGTCTGGAAAATTCATAAATGATAAATTTATGATAATTTTACCTTCTGATTTTTGGCCTCTTTTTGATAATTTTATAATTTTCGGACCATAGTTGCAACACAGCGAGCGGTCAGGGGGTCAGGTCGGGTAGCGTTCTGTTTTCTGTTCAAATATTTAGACGGTTAATCTATATTTGCTTCCTTTCACTTCCTGATCCATTTTGCAAACATTTTAAACACACCGATGGATTCACCTGTCAAGGAAATTTGTCTGCCCAACCTTTCTTGTTTTTAATCTTTCGTGTTTTAACGACGTTATTAAAAATCCTTGAAATAAAAATACACAATCTGTCTTTACTGTAGGGAGTGTTACCATATTTTGAAGAAAAATCCCGAGTTTTCAACTGAAAATTTTAAAATCTGCGGATTTCCGGTCCGATTACGCGGCAACGTTCTTTAAAAAAGCCTGCTCATCGTTCAGAAAGAACGTTATTAAGAATCCTTGAAATAAAAATAAAATTTGTGTTTACTGTAGGGAGTGTTACCATATTTTGAAGAAAAATCCCGAGTTTTCTACTGAAAATTTTAAAATCCGCGGATTTCCGGTCCGATTACGCGGCAACGTTCTTTAAAAAAGCCTGCTCATCGATCAGAAAGGGCGTTATTAAAAATCGTTGAAATAAAAATATAAAATTTGTGTTTACCGTAGGGAGTGTTACCATATTTTGAAGAAAAATCCCGAGTTTTCAAATGAAAATTTTAATATCCGCGGATTTCCGGTCCGATTACGCGGCAACGTTCTTTAAAAAAGCCTGCTCATCGTTCAGAAAGTAGTTTTACGAGCTGGGCGAATGGAATCCGCGAACAAACACAGAGATAAACCAGCCACGGTCGATCGACGCTGGAATTGATGTCTGACGGGACCCAAAAATATAGGGATGAGAGAGGCATTAAATTACATGTTATGGTTATATGGAACCATTGAGACGTAAGATATAATCTTTCGCTCTATTTAGATTGCTGATGGAATCGAGCTTAGCTTTTCTTTTAGGGCTAGAGTTCCATGTATACGAAACGAACAGAGAAGTGGTCGGCATTTACGAGAACTTTACGAGTTGACTGTTTGACTGCATCTTGCAGTTCGAATTTTCAACATTCCCATGCGATGCGAGAGCAGGGGAAGAAACTGTTATTGGCTGTTACAGATATTGCTGTAAAATTTCCGAGAATTTATTCCCCTGGGAATATTCCCGTGGGTCGTGAGATATTATTTCTTAGCATTAGACTCTCATGCTCCAGTATAGTTTAAACAACTGGGGGTTTTACGAAATTCGTTCCCAGTTCTAGAAATTTACGATTAGACAGAGGAATAAGCAAAGTTATGGAAAACGGCGCGTGCGGGGGAATGGGAAGTGGGGGGTATGTTTTAGAAATTGCAAGGTTTGCATCTGCATCCCGAGGAAACGCTGAGAATATACGCAGAGAATTTTTGTGAGAATCTCAGACCACAGTAAGCAGTGTAAGCACCTATGCTTGTTGCGAATTTTTGATCAATTTCAACTATTATGTACAATGGAGCTCTTGCAAGGTTTTGTTGTAGGCAAATAGGCAATCGATTCTAGTAAAAAAAATGCTTCGAAAATAACGACGAGACCATTAAAAAAGTATAAAAGTCACTCCTCACAGAGAAAACTTAACTTGAAATTTCGGGTGACCACCCTTGCATGTATGCACCAACCTCGGATTCGCACCCAAAATAAAAGAACGTAACCTACGAATTTGAACGGTGAGATTGGGGAGTTTGCTTTCTAAAAGTAAATTTGAAGGTCCATTTATACTTACATATTTTGTCGCTAGGAGCACGGTGATAAGAACAGAAAAGTTCTACGTTCCGTAGTAAACGAGAAAGACGCGCGGCACTTGATTTCATGTCCTGTTCTTTTGTTTTGGCTGCAAAACTTACTTACTACGTAGTGCAAATATACACAGGTGGTTCATCTGAACTTTGAGTTTAGCTTTTTCTGTGAGGAGTAAATTTTGGATTTAGTAAATGGTCTCATCGTTATTTTCGTAGCATTTTACATCAGAATTTATAGGCCAATCGGTCTGTTGCAAACTTTTGCTACAACGATTAAGAGAGATTAACCAATGTAAAATCACCTGAAAAGTCCATTGGTGGCATCAGAAAGTCATAAAATGCATTAATAAACTCACAAGAGGCGTTTAATGAAATCCAAGATGGCGGAGAAATATCGAGCAATTTGTATGCATGCACACGAACATCAAAGGATGACCAACTTTGACAACCTCGCACTAGAGGTAGAGGTTATGTGTTTTACGTTGTGATTGGTTGTGATCGATATTGTGAGGTTGGCTATCCTTGGATGTTCGTGGTGCATGCATACAAATTGCTCGATATTTCTCCGCCATATTGGATTTCATTCAAACGTCTCTTGTGAGTTTATTATTGCATTTTATGACTTTTTGATGCCACCAATGGACTTTTCAGACGATTTTACAATAGATTATACACTCTTAGTCGTTGTAGCAAAGTTTGCAACAGACCCATTGTATTTTGCAAAATCTTACGAGAGCACCATTACGCACAAATATCGATGCGCGATTTTTAATTCCTCTTATAATCACTCCCAAACTCAAGAAGATCCCTTAAAACTCCTTTTTTTGACCCTTCCCGGAATCTCAGAATTGATTTGCCCGTTTGAACAACCCGCTCTCGTGCGAATTTTGTCGAATCATTTACACGTACTTGAATGGACAGTTTACGAGCCTTTTGTCTTTCACTCTCCTCAAAGGCGAGTCTTTTATTTTCTTCGTTCACGTCGTTCCCCGCTTTTCACGCCCCGGGCGGTGTGATATCAGTGACGAATAAAAAGGGAGTCGCGTCGCGCCGGCGAAGTCTCGCGTAGGCAACACACGCTACAAACATCTTTCCATTCACTCGCGGCTTGAAACGGTGAGTGTATCGCGTTTTGCCTAGACGATATTTCGCAGGCGCAGCGCAACTACCTTTACGTATGTCGCCTGTAGTACACCTCATTCAGATTGAATCTTTTTATATTGAATGGAAATAGCGGTCGGTGTTTTTACGATCAACGTACACGAATAAACTTCGGCGCGTATGAACTTTTAAGCCGAACCAATTGCGATCCGGCGAAAGGGAAAATCAACTTGCGGCTTACAAGATTATCGCAAAGGCGGTATACAGTTCGCGGAAACCGCGCCATTCCATAAAGAAGGGAGTATTAGTGTAGGGGTGGGGGAGGGGAGGGGGCGGGAGGATGATGGGAGGGGAGGGGGGGGGGAAGAAAACCATCCTCCTTGATCGTTTCGAGGATTAGTATTTCAGGGGGTGAGGAAGGGAGCTTACAGAAATTGAAAAGTTATTGCGGGCGTTTCAATCTCGTCGATAGGATGCAGGGTGGGAAGCGGAGGGGGGTGAGGGAGGGAAGGGGTGAGAGGGAGGACAAAATCGGGATTTGACGTGAACGATTTGACAGGGACATATACAGGGTGTCCCAAAATTGATAGTAAATATTTTTACCTCGTATTTTTGGGGCCAAAATAAGACTTTTTTTCCTATGAACACGTGTCCGAAATGCCCCCCCTCGGAGCTACGCCCCCCAAATTTTTTTAAAAAAATCGATTTTTCTTCGATTCTAGCAACGGATATCCGAAAAATGGATGAAAATTGGTTTCCAAGGGTAATTTTAGGCTTTTTTTCCCGATTCCGGGTCAAAAATTTTCCAAAAGGGTCAAAAAAGGGGGGGTTTGAGGGAGGTTAAAATTTTTAAATTTGAATAATTTTTTAGTGCTCCGTAAGTAAAAAAAAATAACATAAGAATCTAATGGAACAAACAAAAGGAACATTTTGATCTTTTGTGTTTTTTTCATAAGACACACGGGAAACGAGTAAAATCGATTTTTCGCCGGGAGCGCACTGCCCGATAGCGCTGTTCCAGTGCCGCGTTGCGTCGAGTCGATCGTTGAATCAGTTGAGTGCACAAAGCAGCGCTATCGGGCTGTGCGCTCCCGGCGAAAAATCGATTTTACTCGTTTCCCGTGTGTCTTATGAAAAAAACACAAGAGATCAAAATGTTCCTTTGTTTTGTTTCATTAGATTCTTTTGTTATTTTTCTCATTTTCTTACGGAGCACTAAAAACTTATTCAATTTAAAATTTGCAGCCCCCTCCTTTAACCCCCCTTTCTTGATCTTTTTAGGGAAATTTTCGACCACGTACACGAATAAACTCGGCGCGTATGAACTTTAAGCCGAACCAATTGCGATCCGGCGAAGGGAAATCAACTTGCGGCTTACAAGATTATCGCAAGGCGGTATACAGTTCGCGGAAACCGCGCCATTCTATTAAGAAGGTATTAGTGTAGGGGTGGGGGAGGGGGGGGCGGGGGATGATGAGGGAGGGGGGAAGAAAACCATCCTCCTTGATCGTTTCGAGGATTAGTATTTCAGGGGTGAGGAAGGAGCTACAGAAATTGAAAAGTTTTGGGGCGTTTCAATCTCGTCGATAGGATGCAGGGTGGGAGCGGAGGGTGGTGAGGAGAAGGGGTGAGAGGGAGGACAAAATCGGGATTTGACGTGAACGATTTGACATGGACATATATACGACAGACTTCATTTCTACGGAATCAGTCACCGTAGCCGATACCCATACATATTCTTCCGTGATGAGTTTGGGGTGGGGGGGGGGGGGCGTGGGAGTATTCTGAGAGGTTATCAGATTGGGGTGAAGCAGAGAAGGAGGGGTGATTATACTGCTTCCAGAGATAGCAAATACATTTTTAATACATTTTGAACAGACGGGGGATCTCTTCTTTTCCAATTTTTGTTTTGTTTCCTTTCTTTCATTTAGGCAGTTTTTGTTTTTAATCGAACCGCTTCGTGAAGCGAACCTATATGGCGCCGTGTGTATCCGAACCGACTTTTTAAAACGTGTGAACCGCGAACGGATTTTGTTGTGGTCCAATGCCCTGATAACAAGAACCGCCAAGTTGTGATTACAAGAATCACAGCTTTTAGGTTATTAGGCTATTGTACTTTTTTGCTACAAAGATCTAAGGGTCGATTCAGAGGTAAAAACCTCAAAAAACGATAGCAGCTGGAAACTTACGGAATCCAGGCTCCTTAACTCATAAAATGTTTTTAAACGCGCACTTACTACCATTGTTATTTCCAGAGGTTATTATATCTGAGTTGATCCATAAATCGTATGTGTCGCGTAAAAGTGTGCAACAGCCCCATTTTGAAGATTTGTTCGAAATTTTGGCTAGCGGATTCCCCCCCCCCCCCCCCCAAATAAATGAAGTATCCTGCCACTGTGCGATATTGATCTCATCGATGGATTTATCGAGAAAGTAAATGATCGCGGTCCCATTAAAAGAGAAAAAAAGAATGTGTGTTCCATGTGACATCAGAGCCTCAAATGTTGCGTTTCTGAAACTGTTCGAACCATCCTGCGAGATTTAACTCATCGAGTTTTAAGCTTCTTTGCAAACCTCAGGGCTTACTTTAATCCTCATTTTTACTCGTAAAAAATTCATCGTGTTTCACTTGCCTCTCTTTTTCTTCTTTTTTTCACTCTAAAGGCGCTCGCCCGTTCAAGCACCTCATTCTTTTACAATTTATTTTTTTTCTTACCTCTTTCAAAAGATGAAGAGAAGAACTTTCGCAAGCTTTAGTTCCTTGCACAAAGCTCACGTCCAGAAAGTTTGAGGCATCTGAGGAATTAAAATATGGAAAAGAATGGGTTCTCTCTCTCTACTACTCGGCTTTTGTATTACGCTCAGCTTTAGAGCGAATGCGAAGATGGAAACAGGAGATGTTCTATTTACCGGAATTTGCGTTGAATATGTACTTCGACGGCCCGCCGTAATTTTTAAGAGAATACAAATTAGCTAAGAGTGGAATAGAAGTAATTCTGTTTGCTATCATTTGGAACAATGGGGAACGAAAAAAATATTTCTCTGTAGTCAGACAAATTTAATTTTTTTCTCGGGGATTGAAAAATAAAAAAAAATAACAGTATAACTTCATAGACAGATGAATAATTAAATACACTGTCAAAAATCGGTCAAAAAATCCGGAGCGAAAATCGGAGTAAACATAAAAATTAGGGTAGATTTTACTCTAATGCGTAGTAAAAATAGAATGCACCAGGAGTAAAGAGCGGAAAATATTATCGAAGAGGGTGTTTATGCCTCCTCTATGGAGTAAAATCATATTTTAACTCCGGAAAAGTGCAAATTATTTCTATATCTTTTCACCTTTTCACACCATTTTCTACTACACAAATATCTTACTCCCAAAACTACATACCGGGAGAAATCATGGCTTTTATGTAACCGGAGATGGAGTGAACATTTCTGTCAGTTTAGATGGATGTAGAAACAATGAAATAAAAAAAAGTAAAAAATGAAAGCAGAGTGCATTTTTGATCACTCTGAAAATGATTAAACAATTTTATTAGGTCTGCAGCGTCTGATGGCATTTACGACCTTACGAATTTTCACGCCTTAAAATAAATGTGATAACGAGTAATCTTGAAGAAATTGTCTCGGTCTTATTTCCGATCATTCATCTTTCTCCGTTAATATGCAATGAGTGTTCCGACGTAGACATGGAAAGGCAGAAACCAAGAGAAAAAAAGAGAAAGGGCGAGAGAGGGAGGGGGAGAGAGAGAAAGGGGTGAGAGAGAAAATGGGGGAGAGGGGGGATGGAGAGAAAGGAGAGAGAGGAGAGAGAGGAGAGAGAGGAGAGAGAGGAGAGAGAGGAGAGAGAGGAGAGAGAGGAGAGAGAGGAGAGAGAGAGAGAGAGAGAGAGAGAGAGAGAGAGAGAGAGAGAGAGAGAGAGAGAGAGAAGGGAGAGAAAGGAGGGAGAGAGAGAGGGGGGAGGAGGAGAGAGAGGGGAGAGGGAGAGAGCGAGAGGGGGAGAGAGTGAGAGAGTGAAAGGGGGAGGGGGGGAGAAAGCACTAATGCGGCATAATCATGGAAGCGTGCGAAATTATCCATCGAATTCGAAATGCGCGAGTATTTCAATTGGTATTTCCGGATGGAAGAATTTCCTCTCCCCCCAAGGAACCATCGATTTCCAGCTCCGGTCGCCACGACTTTATCCTGACATTCCGCTCAAATTGAATCCATCCTCGGCGCCTCGTCTTTCTCAATAACTCGGGGTACGCAAACGCCGCCAAGGCAAATGAAGGCTAGTGGGACGGAAAAATGGAATTAGCGTTGCAGATGAGAATCATAATTTGTGCAAGAGCACACCCTGTGTTCTTTGTGCCCTTTTCCGGCGATTTTTCCAATGGAGCTATTGCAAACCTTTGCTATAGACAATTTATAGGTTAGGGAGCAGGTTCTCAAAAATGTGGGGGGGGGGGATGATGTGGGCTTGAAAAAATGTGATGGCTGTTACGTAGTTTTATTTTTTCCTTATTTTTAATCCTTTTTCAAAACGGTGGGGGGCTTGAGCCTCAAAAGCCCTCAACGCACCGCCTCTGTTCGGGAGAACTCTTTCCACCCCGAAACAATTCTAAGTGTATTTTGTCAACGTCGTAGGTTCAAATTGCTTCTCATACGAGACTCACCCGTCAAGTGTATCATCTTCAGAAGAAACTTTCTTTTTTCAACTCCATCAAAAATAAATTACGCGAGAACTTTTCTCGCAGAGAAACTCCGGTCTATCGGTTGACGCTTTCAAACTTGTAAATGCTTACGCTCTTGTGAACTCTGTGAACTTCAAATCTAATCAAACCTAAACTCAAAACAAACAAACAAACAAACAAAAAAGCAAAAAAACACACACACAAAAACAAGGAAACAAAAAAAGGCATAGTTTATTGTCTCGCGCCGTATTGTGCCTGTGCGGTCTGAGAGACTGAATCCCATCGTTGGACAGTTTCGGAAGTGATTTCTGATGTTTTTTCACCGATGAACGTTTTGATGTTTACAAACCCGAAGATTCTTCCTCATCGGTGACTCCCTTCGTGTCTGTTATGCGCTCGCTATCATCTTCGCCCGATCCAAGATGGCGGCGGTGTCGGTGACGTAATGAGGGGCCGCCGTCCGCATAAGTGCGCATGCGCGCGTACGTGCGTTTCGGTGAGTGTGAGTGTTTAAAAGGAGACAAGTGGAGAAAGAGGAGTTTGTGCGTTTTATATGAGGCGATCCCGATCCCCGCGTTCAAGTGTGGACCGAGAATCAGAATTAGAAAGGATCGAAATAAGACTCATTTGTCGACGACGATGGATTACCAGTGCATCATCGTCTACACCATCATCACTATCCTGCCACCGTCGAAACATCCGCTGCCGGTCGGCGAGACCGGTGGCCTCGCCGGTGACGAGGAGCGGCCGGCGAAGAAGGGATGCTTCGCTTGGATCGTCAGGTGGATCAAAAGGTAAGGTGTTTTCTAACCAAGTAGGCAGTGATTGTAACTCATATGCGCCATTCGCGCCTTTCGCTCCGAAGAATGGAGCTGTTGCAAACTTTTGCTACAGGCTTTATAATAGTTGAATATGGGATAAAACCCTGTAAAAATAACGATTAGCGCACTAAAAAATCACGCAATTCACTCCTAAACTCACAACATGCTTTTAAATGCGAGACCGTAATAGCGGCTGAGGCCGCGGTTTTCTTATGGCAATTGTATGCTTCTTCTTCTTCTTGTGTGGTGTTGCGAGAACACCTCTTGTAGATGGCGCTGATTGAAGATAGGGAACCCCAATGCAAACCGCGGCCCCGGCCGCCATTACGGTCTCGCGTTTAAAAGCATTTTCTGAGTTTAGGAGTGGATTTCGCGATTTTTTAGTGAGCTAATTGTTATTTTTACAGGGTATTACCCCATTATCAACTATTAATAAGCCTGTAGCAAAAGTTTGCAACAGCTCCATTAGTTTATGGCGCCTAAGAAATTGGGTTGACGGTCAAGATTGGCTCCTAAGAAAATTTTTCTAAGAATTTTTTTTTTTAAGATTTTTTTTTTCCTCACGGAAAAAAAAGATTAGAGAAAATAACCATACGGATACCTGATTTTGGCACCTGCTAGATGTTATGGTAAACTTGACCAGAATTATGGTACATTTACCGATTCTTTGAGTAAATTCGACATGCAATCAGGTAACATCACCCAGTACCTATTCAAAATAAAGTATACTTCTGGTTAACATTACCATAACGTCTAGCAGGTGCCAAAATCAGGTATTCGTATGGTTATTTTCACCGTTTTTTTCCGTGCTCGAATGGTTTTTTCCTCCTGTCGATTAAAGTCCACGCTCCTGCACGTTTGGTTTTTTTGCTGATACGTTGATCGCGCGCAAAAATTATGACTAGTTTCTTATGCGCGATGTGTCCAAAAAAGAAGGCCCCTAAAATATACTTGATGGCTCCTAAAAAATGACGTGGCTGGCCACAATGGCTCCTAAGACTTAGACCTGAGTTACAATCACTGCAAGTAGGCCTGCGCTGTGATGTTGTAAATGTCCGCGACTAGCACCAAACACTAAAAAAAAAAAAGAGAGAAGAATTTATCATATACTCTGTTTAGGATACGATGAAACTTGGCGAGTCATGTTGTCATGTAGAAACGCACTTTGCAACACGGCTCTTTGAGATCTACACCGGAGTGTTACCGGAGAGAGCAGTAAGAGCAAAATCGACATTTTGAGAAAACCTGCTATGAAGTTTCAAACCTAACATTAATGATTTCAAAATCCTCCGTTTCTCATGAAACTTTCAGGAAACATCACTCAGGTTGCTTGAAATCGTTGAGATGATCAAAAACCGACAGATTCTGTCTTCAATTATAAAAAAATGACGTTTTTCCTTTCATATGTTACGCAAGATAGCAGTAAGTCCTATAAAACCAATGGAAAAAATCAAGGTAGATGACGCTGCGTTCGCGCTCTTACTGCTCTCTTCCGTGAAAGTGGAATACGCCGAAATACCCGACAGGAGCAAGCTGAAGCGCGACTTACTGCTGTCTTGCGTGATAACGTAGACTTACTGCTCTCTTGCTTAACTTAACAGCAATTTTCACGTACTTGCTGCTTTTCGACAGCTCTCGTTTATTTCGAAAAAGGCATCTTTTCTAACTTTCTGTAGGTTCAATAGATTCTACAGACTTAATACATTGAATTTTGAAGGAATCTCATTTTCGAAAATTTGCGAATTACTGCTCTTTTCGGTAACACGGCAGTACAGCCGTTGTGCTCACCGAAGCTCTGTCCGACTAGACCCTTCAACAGGAAGAAGCAATACCGAGAATCGGCTGACTACGAATTTTTCAGGTGCAAAAGTCAAATACGAAACGTTCACAGATACGACAAAATAGCTGAAATGTATCCCCATAGAGATGACTCGTCAAAATTAGACGAAATTAACTCCTCATATTACCCACAATAACTTAATTTTTAAAGAATTTAATTTTGTTACACACATAAATAGATTTTTTAAAAAAATAAATCTCCGAGGGTGTTTAGGAGTCAATTTCGTGTAATTTTGACGAGTCATCTCTAAGGGCATTAATCTCATCAATTCTGTGGCCGTATCTGATGGGCTTTTTTGAGAGGAACATGATTTTTGCGGTTTTGGGTCATTTTTAGGTTAAATTTTCAATTTTTTATGTAGGGAAGGCTTCCCTCAATATCATTAGCATTTTTATGAAAAGGGTCTGTTGCAAACTTTTGCTACAGCGAAATAGAGGGTCAAATCTTAAGTAAAATCATGTGAAAAGTCCATTGATCGTATCAGAAAGTCATAAAATGCAGTATTATACTCACAAGAGGCGATTAACTGAGACCCAAGATGGCGGTAAAATATCGAGAAACCTGTGTGCATGCACCGTAAACATCCATGATGGCCAACGTTAACAACCTCCCAGCATCGGAAGTTATGAGTTTGTTTGCGTTGTGATTGTTCGTGATCGATGTTGTGAGGTTGGCCATCTTGGTTGTTCATGGTGCTTGCATACAGGTTGCTCGATATTTTACCGCCATCTTGGATTTCAGTTAAATGCCTCTGGTGAGTTTCTTATTGCATTTAACGACTTTCTGCTGCCACCAATGGACTTTTCGCGCAATTTTACATGAGGTTGATCACTCTATAGCACTGTAGCAGAAGTTTGCAACAGAACCATTCTTTGAAACGATTTTCACTTTCTCTTTTCATAGTCTGACAGAATAATTTTTACGAGTGTGTGTTGAGCTATCTGCTGCGAAGTATATTTAGGGGATTTTACTCATCCCTTGTAAACCTCAAGGGATCATGATGTCGCACAATATATCAAAACGTCTCTGCCAGTGACATTACGCCTTTATCCTTAAGTCTTTTTAGCTCTCATCCGGAAGAGAATGGGCCCGCAAGCGTATTTAGTTTCCGTTTTTTTTTTCTGTTTTGTTTTGGTTGTTTCTTTCACTGTCTCGGGCCAATCAATATCTCGCGGGAAAAAACGCGACTCTATTCGTAACAACCTACTTTCCCAACTTTTCAAGCTTATTAGCGAAAACAAAATGTCAACAGGATCTCTGACTGATGGAGTATTACCAGAAGCTGGTACAGAAATCTCTCTCTCTCTCTCTGTCCCTCCTTCCCCCTCCCTCCCCTCCACCTCCCTCCACTTCCTCCCTCTCTTCCCCTCCTCCCCCCATCACTATCCCTCTCAACTCTCCGCTTATGTAATCACGCGTGTTAGTAAAAGACGGAGGTAGACGGAAACATAGTAGGTATACTTCTCGTTAACAATACCATAACATCTAGCCGGTGCCAAAATCAGGTATCCGTATGGTTATTTTCACCGTATTTTTTTTTCCGTGCAGGATTGTAGAGGCATCCCGATTCGTCTAGCTGTTTATGGTTCGTTCTTTAAATAATTTTTGCCGTAACCGACGTAAAAGAACGAACAAAGGATAAGAAAAATAATTCCCGGAGAGTTTGATAAATGATAAATTCAACTCTATATAGAAGGGAAGGAAGTCTGGATTAGTGTCAGTCGAGAAAGAAAAGTTCACAAACCCTCACGGCCCCCACGACCCACGTCTCTTACAGCCGTGGAGGCTCCGTAAAGCCTCAAAAGATTCTTTGAAGTAATAATAAGGAACCTATCTGAAAAAAAGCTTGGTATTATTCTTTCGTTTTACTGAAAACCGCATTCATCGCTTTCTGAGAACTGCCTCCGGCCATCCCCTCGGTTCATTATTTTTTCTCAGAATTCGTTCCTAGTTTTATATATCAGCGGATGAAATTAATATTGCCTTAATAATAAGGGTATTTTGAGATCGCCTAATGGACAGTTTTCGACGGAGAGACATTTTTCATCGAGTTTCTCCGTAGGGTATCAAGACTAATTACGTTGAAGACGAGGGGAAAATCAATTATATGAAGAGCTACTATCAATGGTATTTTTCAATACACCGACGATTCCATCGGTTGAGAAAAGATTACAAAATTCAGTTCAGTGTATGACTTTACTGCACGAAAATACTCTGATCTGTAATCTTTTCTCAATCGGTGCAAACGCCGTTTAATTATTAAAATATCTGAAAGTTTTTTTAAAGTCATCGACGACTCCACCGGCTGAGGAAATAATACAGATAGTGTTTTTCCATGCAGTACAGTCATCCACTGAGCTGAAATGTGTAATCTTTTCTCAGTCGGTGGACTCATCGGTGAATTAAAAAAGATGCCATTAATTA
Source organism: Trialeurodes vaporariorum (assembly GCA_011764245.1). Lineage (NCBI taxonomy): Eukaryota > Metazoa > Arthropoda > Insecta > Hemiptera > Aleyrodidae > Trialeurodes > Trialeurodes vaporariorum. The sequence continues at coordinate 10,819,850 of VMOF01000024.1, read as the reverse complement.
TATGCAAAACGGCAGCACTGATTATATTATTAGGTCTTTACGAAGTTCTCCTTTTTTGTTGGGTCACGAAACCGTTATAATGCCACGCGCGTTTCAATACTTTTTTTTTGCGTTCTTTAAACAAACTCACATCGTCCAGTTTTGAATTTATGACTCACAAAGGTGCGATTCCTTTGGCTTTAGCTCCAATAAGTTGTCGCCGCGGTTTAACCTTTTAAGGACCGGGTTAGTTCAAAAGAACACCACTCTTCCGTGTATCTGTATAGGGATTACGGAAGGTAGTTAACTGTTCGTACTTGAAGGAGCTGGAATTGCCTACACGACGAATTGAAGGCGCCCGATTGAAGACTTTCCGATGCACTGGTGGATCCAGTGGATTCTCCTTCTCTTTCTCTAAACATTTGAAGGCATGTGTTAGCAAAGGATAGAAGAGGGGGCGAACGTCACGTGACTGCCCCTAATCTGTCCTTTCCTAACGCACGCGATCAAATAGGAATAGAGAGCGAGAGGGGGAACGATTCCTAGATCCGCTAGTGTTCCAATGTGAAATAGGCTAGAGGAGAAAAACGAGTTTACTCTGGCTTGGTCCGTAAGAGGTCAATGTTTGATTAAAACTGAGAAAATAATTCAGAATTTTCAAAAACTCGAATCTCTTAGGCGACGGGGAGGGATTCACAAAATGAAAATTTGGAATTTCATCCAAAAAAAATTCAAAAGTAAGGAAGTTGTGGTTGAGTTTGTATAACGAATCGATAGCAACAAGCGATCCTAAATTCTGGGGAGCGATTCCAAAACTGTGAAGGAATTCGAAATTTCACTCACAATCAGAAAAATGTGAAAATAAGAAAGTTATGGACGTAAGCGTAGCCCAGGGACGCCAGTGTGTTATAAGTGGGGGAGGGAGAGAAACTCTTGAATTTTTTTTTTTGCTTAATAGTATTTCGTTTACTGGAATTTATGAATACGATGAAAATACAGGTAAGGATATTTATAAACAGAGAGAACATTTTTAAACGCTCCATGGAAAGCCGGTTCTTTTAATTCAAGCCACTGTTGCCACGACTCGACTCAGAATTCCACACCAAAAAGGGCATTGGATGAGGGGGGGGGGCTAGTATACTCGCTATATGCCCATGACCGCGGATCAATATAGCAGGAATTAATCCTCGATGATTTTTGACTCAGCTGAAACTTTCTTACTTCTAAATCATTCTGGCTGAAAAATATAAAGCTTCCTTGAAACCTTTCTCGTGTCCTGAGAGCTTGATTTTTGACAAATTCGTTACCATTTTATCAATCAATCCGAAAAGGCGAAAATCAGCTAAAAATCAAGCGAATCAGGGGAATCAGGGCAAAATTTGGAACCAAATTCTGAGGATTAAGGAGCCACCTTGAGTTTTTGAAAGACCTCTAAGGTGCGTTTCTAATGGGTGCGAGCTGTAACCCAAACTGGCCGGTGACTCCACTAACTATAGGAAAAATCACTCTCACAAAATCAGTTGAGTTAAGACCTGATATTGTTTGAAACGAGTTGACCAATCCTCCGAAACTGTTCTGAAATAATATCAGTGACGTAGCGTGCAATCTGGCAATGTTGTACTGTGCCCATTTAAACTCATGCAAAAGATCGAATGCGAGGGTATTCACCGAACACCCTACAGTTCGATATTTTTCATGGCTTTAAATGGACGAACTACAACGTTGCCGAATTGGACACTACGCCACTGAATAATATGTGTACATGTTTCGTGTCCGAAAAGTAATCTGTTCCATTTCCATTTCGTGCGCGGTCGCCTTAGTAAGAGTCCCCTAGCGGATCCAGGAATCTATCCTTCTCTCTCTTCTCCCATTAGAACGCGTATGATAGAAAAGGACAGATAAGGGGCAGTATCGTGATTTTCGCCCCCTCTTCTATCCTTTGCTAACACATGCATTCTAAAGGGAGAAGAGAGGGAAGGACAATAATTCGGATCCGCTAGGAATCTATCCTTCTCTCTCTTCTCCCATTAGAACGCGTATGATAGAAAAGGACAGATTAGGGGCAGTCACGTGATTTTTGCCCCCTCTTCTATCCTTTGCTAACACATACATTTTAATGGGAGAAGAGAGAGAAGGACGATAACTTGGATCCGCTAGTGTAAGAGTCCGGAGTCCCGTGGGGGTCAAAGGGACGGTAAATTTTCCTGCATGTTTCAAAGTTCCAGAGATAGAGCGCTCCCGCATCGCGATAAATAACCCGAGACACTCCATTAAAATCCCGACTCTATTAATGCGAACTCAGCGCTCTCGCCGTTTAATCGTATTTCAGTATGACGCTTTTTCGGAGGGAAGACCCAGGAAACCTGAAATCTTCGGGACATGTTGATCCAGAGCTGCCGTTTTGCGTATAATCAATGCTATTTTTTCTATTCACTGATGATTCCACCGGTTGAGAAAAGATTACACAGTTCAGTTCAGTGTATGACTGTAATGCAAGAAAATACTCTGATCTGTAATCTTTCCTTAATCGTTGGACTCTCCGATAATTAATTAAAACATCCGCAAGTTTTTTAAAGTCATCGACGACTCCACCGGTTGAGAAAAGATTACACAGTTCAGTTCAATGTATGACTGTAATGCAAGAAAATACTCTGATCTGTAATCTTTCCTTAATCGTTGGAAACTCCGTTAATTAATTAAAATATCCGCAAGTTTTTTAAAGTCATCGACGACTCCAATGGTTGAGAAAAGATTACAGATCAGAGTATTTTCGTGCATTACAGTACTACACTGAACTTAACTGTGTAATCTTTTCTCAACCGGTGGAATCATCGCTGAATTGAAAAATAGCATTGATTCTACACAAAACGGCAGCCCTGTGTTGATCTCGAACCTCGGGAATGAACAGCGCAGCGTTGGGTAATATGGTTGGTGGGAAAAACTATAAATCCAGAGTAGGCAATGTTGTGAGTTTTTCCTGCGTGCAGCGATTTCTATAGCATTGACGATAACTTGAAATGACGCAAAAATAACTTTGTATAGAATTAAAATGACTGAAGTTTTTTCTACGAGGAGTGAATTTTAGGCTTTTATATTATCGACAAGCTGTATACCGATGCATGGAGGGAGATTTTAGGGATGTGATTTTGGAGCAGCAAGGAGGCAGGCATGATAAAAATCTCTTATGAACATTTTCACACTGACTAGGTTTGTTTGCCTCATTTTTTAAACCCTTAAAGTTAAACAAAAAGCTCTGACGAATCCATTTGAAATTGATTTTAAACGAAAGTTTAAGTGTTTTGGAGTGGTTATCAAGACACAGAAACCGACGAACTGTTTCTTTTGGAAGGATTTGCACGTCCCCTAGAAAATGTTGAAAATGTAAGCTTCTCTATAGCCAATTTGAGGCATCTTTCAACAGTTTACTCCTCATTTTTATACTACCTCATTTCAATTTTTGTTCGTAAAATCGGAAGATCCTGCCCTTGCTATTGTTTCCCCATTCCCAAACAAGATAATAATTAGGAAGTTACAACTGCTGTGATGGCCAGTTTGTAATGGCGGCTCAACGCAGGTATATCATGAGAGATTCCGGTCTATTATGTCACTTCCTCTACGGAAACACAGAGACGTGTCTCAATTTAGATAGGAATCTCCCATGATACCTGCGTCTCTCCGCCATTAAGCCCGATTTTGAGAGTGAATTTTGTGATTTTTTTGTGTAGTCATCGTCATTTTTATAGGTTTTTATGCGAGAATCAACTCTTCAATCCCCTATTGCAAAAGTTCGCAGGAGGCTCATTGAGAAAATATTACTGTTACGAGGATGTTCGACGTTCGTGCATTACTGTCGTGAACTAAACTGAACTGAGTAACCTTTTTTCCAACGATGGGATCATCGGTGAATGGGTCTGTTGCAAACTTTTGCTACAACGATAAAAAGTGTTTCATCTTATGTAAAATTGCCCGAAAAGTCCATTGGTGGCATCAGAAAATTATGAAATGCGATAGTAAACTCACAAGAGACGTCTAATAAAATCCAAGATGGCGGTAAAATATCGAGCAATCTGTATGCATGCACCTTTAACATCCAAGGATTGCCAACGTTGACAACCTCACAGCTTCAGAGGTTATGAGTTTACTTACGTTGTGATTGGGTGCACGGAAAAAAAAGATCAGTGAAAATAACCATACGGATATCTGATTTTGGCACCTGCTAGATGTTATGGTAAACTTGACCAGAAGTATGGTACATTTACCGATACTTTGAGTAAATTCGACATGCAATCAGGTGACATCACCTATTACCTAGTCAAAACATAGTATACTTCTGGTTAACATTACCATAACATCTAGCAGGTGCCAAAATCAGGTATCCGTATGGTTATTTTCACCGTAGTTTTTTTTCCGTGTGTGATCGATATTGTGAGGTTGGCTATCCTTGGATGTTCGGGGTGCATGCAGACAGGTTGCTCAATATTTTACCGCCATCTTGGATTTCATTAAACGTCTCTCGTGAGTTTTATACTGCATTTTATGACTTTCTGATGCCACCAATGGACTTTTCACGCGATTTTACATGAGATTGGACGCTATACAGTGCTGTAGCAAAAGTTTGCAACAGACCCATTATAATAATGCCATCATAAGCGGTGGTAGCCGCCCAGGCCAAGTTTAAATATACACGAACGACAGCATTTGCGAGTATTTAGTTTTTCCGCTTGCGCGCGCTTGGACATTTTTCCCGCGTTGATATAAAAAAAAAAAAAATAATAATAATAACAATTCCCGCGTTTTCCCGTGCCCTTTTTTTATTGGGTTGGACTGTAACGAAGAGGTGGTGGACGGTACGTGTTCAATCTCGATGCTCTTGTGACGGCCAAACGTGATGCCGAATGGCGGCTCGGAAGCCGTCCGCGCCGCGTCGAGTCGTGGACTCATGAAGCCTATCCCCAGGGATGCGGGATGGAGACTCACTCTCATTATTGAATTTGATAAGGGACTTTTGGGTCGTCATTGTTTTCCAGGGCTTCGCGGACAGGAGAAACAAAGGAGCGTGGACTTCTACTCATTCGCCGATACCGCCACTTTAATTGAAATATCGACCCCCCCACCCCGACCCCGACCCCGCACCCCCGTTGCCAGTTTTGACACCTCGTAAAATGCCTATTGCCTTTAAGGACAGTTGGATTTTTTTTTTTTTTTTCAACACTATTTTAATCAGAACTGCCGTTTTGCGTAGAATGGGTCTGTTGCAAGCTTTTGCTACAGCAGTATAGTGTGTTTGTCTTGAGTAAAATCACGCGGATAGTCCATTGGTGGTATCAGAAAGGCATAAAATGCAGTATTAAACTCACAAGAGGGGTTTCAACTCTGAACCAGTGCAAATTATGACTATCTCTTTCATACTTTTCGAACCGATTTTCACTCCGTAAACATCTTAATATACCGGGACTTTATACCGGGCGAAACCATGGCTTTTATGGAACCAGGGTCGGAGTCTTCATTTTTAAGAGTGTAGTTACCGAAGAATTAGGTATAATCGATATGATCCTAAAGTTTATTTTAAATCTGTGAAGACAACACACTTGATTATCGTACAAAGTTTTGTCGATTAATCGTGTAATCGATGACTAGTCTATTTGCCCTACTCTGACCAGTGACCCTGCGTAGGAATCTTTTCGAAACTGCCCTTTCCGACAACTCTGGATGTTTCCACGTCGCGTCGCGCGCGCCGAGTGTTTTATCGCTCCTATGAGCTGCGTTTCCCCGGCGCGCGGTGTGTTTTGACTCTGGATGTGTTGTCCCTGACTCCCTGTATATGTGCAAGTCGCCTGTTTTAATCGCAACCATATAACAACTAACGAGTCGATTTAAATTCAAAGGTTTCCCCGCACAGTCCTGGTTCCGGTCGTTCTCCACGCTCTGTTGTAACTCGAGGGGGGGGGGGGGGGGGTGTTTGAAAACAAAACACAACCGATCGTCCTTTATTATCGGGACGAATGAGAATGTTTTTGTCACTCTCCTCGGTTTGTAATTGACTAATTAATTACATTCCGCGCAGCGGTTAATTCTGTAGTTCCAGCCCCCACCACTCCGCCCGCCTCCTCTGGTGAGCGCGCAATGTTTGCTCTAGAGTTCAATTTTCGGAGCGGAATAATTATATTAACTGCACTTGAAATGACGGTGCGGCAGTGAGTGTCTGAGCTAGGAAGGAAGAAGGGTTATTTGTGAGGAATAGACGGTTTTACTGTGCCAAGTCAGCGGTGAGCCAACAATGCATTCATCGGTCGCAATACCATAGCTTTCAGATATGACCAACGAACTGTACCAATTAACCTCTTATCAGTGGCGACTGCGGCGAAATGCGATTTATCGATGTCCACTCCAGTTAACACTTCAGAAAAGTATCGATTTCTAATGGGCTCAATTGCACACGGAAAAAAAACTACGGTGAAAATAACCATACGGATACCCGATTTTGGCACCTGCTAGATGTTATGGTAATGTTAACCAGAAGTATACTATGTTTTGACTAAGTATTAGGTGATTTTACCTGATAGCACGTCGAATTTACACAAAGTATCGGTAAATGTACCATACTTCTGGTGAAGTTTACCATAACATCTAGCAGGTGCCAAAATCAGGTATCCGTATGGTTATTTTCACTAATCTTTTTTTTTTCCATGCACCCCCTGACGATCGATATTTTTCTATTGTTTTAAATGGAGTAGACATCGATTTATCGTATTTAACGAGCCGCCACTGCCTCTAATGGGCCAAGCCCATTACCCATTCTTCTTTGCCCATTCTTCTTTTCAAGTCTATTTCCTATTGTTTTAGTCTTCATTCCGAATAAAAGCGATTATCGATGAAAACACTTACAAGACAATGTTTCGTTATGCGTCCCTTCAATTCGTTGTGTAGGCAATTCCAACTCCCCCGAGTACGAACAGTTAACTATCTTCCCTAAATAAACGAAAGAGTGGCGTTCTTTTGAACTAACCTTTTCGTTGAAGGGTTAATGTAGAGGAGATTTTTGGGATGTGCTTTTGAGGTGCCAAGGCAGAGCTGCCGTTTTGTTTATAATAAATGGCATTTTACAATTTACCGATGATTCCACCGGTTGAGAAAAGATTACACAGTTCAATTCAGTGTATGACTGTACTGTAGGAAAATACTCTGGTCTGTAATCTTTCTTCAATCGGTGCAATGGGTCTGTTGCAAACTTTTGCTACAACAATTTAGAGTGTTTAATCTAATGTAGAATCGCCTAAAATGTCCATAGGTGACATCAGAAAGTCATAAAATGCAATAATAAACTCACAAGAGGCGTTTAATTAAATCCAAGATGGTGGAGAAATATTGAGCAATTTGTATGCATGCACCACGAACATCCAAGGATAGCCAACCTCACAATATCGATCACAACCAATCACAACGTAAACAAACACATAACCTCTACCTCCAATGAGGTTGTCAAAGTTGGCCATCCTTGGATGTTCGTGGTGCATGCATACAAATTGCTTGATATTTCTCCGCCATCTTGGATTTAATCAAACGCCTCTTGTGAGTTTATTATTGCACTTTATGACTTTCTGATGCCACCAATGGACTTCTCAGGTCATTTTACATTATATTATACACTCTTAATCGTTGTAGCAAAAGTTTGCAACAGACCCATTGCCGGTAAATTTTGACATTATTCCATGTTCAATCACTTCTGAATTATGAATTATGAATAAAGAATTATTATTATTTTTATTATTGGGGGTCTGTTTCACTCACATGCGTAAGGTTGGTGTTAACCCCATGGCGCGGGACCAATCAATGGTCCTGTCTCCTGGGACCAAATAATGATAGGTCCCGAGCATTGAATTGCGTGCATCTTGCGTGCGGTTTCGACCAATCAGAGAGCTTACGCACGGTCATGTGACCGTGCGTAAGTTACGCTCGGGACGGAACATTATTTGGTCCCTGAGCCGCAGGGCTTAAGAGCGGCATTCAATTCTGAGCCGCTGACGGTGCGTTATATTTTTACTTATGAATTTTAAATTAAATTTACTTCCCCGTACCCGGGAGTGGGTTATTATTATTTATTTATTTTTTCTTTCTTTCTCGGTTATAAAACCGGATTTAAATTGCTTGGACGGAAATATCAAGTCCTATCAAATTGTACTATTATAAGTTGAAAAATTGCCTAACTACAGTGCAAGTGCTGAGGAGGACAACTTTCTGAAATCGATTGTGTATATTAAGAGGAACATTCAGAAGGGACTAACCTAACCTAACCTTTAGACAAATAGAGAGAACGTTTTTTGATTGATTGTTTGAGACCGAGCGACAAATTATTAAATTGATTAAAGTATCCGAAAGTTTCTTAAAGTCATTGACGACTCCACCGGTTGAGAAAAGATAACAGAATATGCAAGTATTTTTGGGAATTACAGCCATAGAACTTGCTATTCATCGTTATTCGCCTTGATTCGTTACTGTCGAAATTTTGAAAACAAAATATTAGCTCCGAAACCCGTCGGTAAAAACGACAGGAAGTTTGCTGAAAGCAGCTTCTCGCGATCCTTACCTAGTATATCTCAAAAGTTTCGTCTCAAAACTTGTCTAGGCCCAATTTCATTCGCTTAACTTGATATTTTCTTCGCACGACGAACATCATTGCCCCCCGGGTAGGTACTAGATTCAACACTTTTTTGAACTTACAAGAAGGAGAGGATTCAAGTTGTAATTTATGTTTCGTAAGCATGGATAATGGTGCAAAAGTTTTAAATCGACCGGTGCTTCATCGCCCTCGTTGTATGTTTGGCCTGACTATACAAGCGCAAATGTATTGCGGAAATGTGATAGATAACCAAATTAGCAAATTAGGTTCCCGCGTCTTACTTCACTCCTGTCGTTGTGTGATACTAATTTCATAATTCAAAATTACGCTTTAATTCCGCTGAAAAGTTTTGTACGTGTGACTCGATAAATCTTGAGTATACACACTCTGCGCTTCAGTAAAAGCTCCGCGCTCAGGTTACCACGAGACGTGAATTTGCTCTAAGTTGAATCTATTCAATTGTGATTAGCTCTCTCTAGTTCTTTATAAAGTAACTTGTCCGATTGTGAGCAGCACTGCGGCAGATACAGGAAATTGTACTCCTCTCTCCGGAAATTTGAACGCATGTGTTAGAAAAGGATAGATTTCTGGATCCGCCAATAGTGAGGAGAGAAAAGCTGTCGTTTTGTGAATATTTCATGAAATTTTTCAATTCACCGATGATTATTGCTGTAAAAATACTAGCGTATGCAATATTTACTCTCTCTATAGAATCATTGAACAGGTTCATGCGAAAACGTCCGATGTCCAAAATATTTTAAATGAGAAGACAAGTATAAAAAAGATAAAAAAATTAGGAAATTTAAAAAAAAAAAAAAATTACAGAAACCTGCTAAGACAAGGGAAATATGAGCAAGAAGCCGAGGAAAAATTCTGATCAGGACTTAATACAGACGCAGTGTCTTCTTTAGAGTGATATGCGCTCACAAAGTCAAATATTAGAAAAATGGACAACGGACGTTTTTGCATGAGCCTGTTGATAAATGGAGCTGTTGTAAACTTTTCCTACAGCCTTACTAATAGTTGATAATATATGGTTGAACCCTGTAAAAATGACGATCAGCGCGCTAAAAAAAAAACACGAAATCCACTCCCAAACTTACAGAATGCTTTCAAACGCGAGACCGTAATGGCGACCGTTGCCGCCGATTACATTGGGTTTCCCTATCTCAATCAGCTTTTTATTCTCACGAGTTGTTCTCGCGACACCACACAAGAAGAAGAAGAAGCTTACAATTGCCATAAAGCAAATTTTAGCGATCGAATATCATTCACCGTCGTATGATATTCGATGGATTTGCATTTTATTTCGATGATATTCGATTGTTTCGTTGGTCTCACCGGAGACCGTTGAATTCCAACAATTGGAAATTTCGAATTCACCTCCGGAGGTAGATTCGATTTTCGAATTGTTGCAACCGTTGTCAGAAATTTCATCTTCTATCCTTTTTGACTCCTTTCGCCACGAAAATTTCGGAAATGACGAACTTTTCGAATGAAGTTTATTCTACAGACCATGCGTAGAAGTCATTTTCCTATGAGAATATGAGTCATAATATGAGTCATAATTTTAGCTTCGAAAACGCTAGTTTTTTTTTGTTAAAAATGGCCGTGTCATCCAGAGCTGATTTAGAGGTTATGTTATGGAATATTATTATCGCAGTTTTCATTTTCACGAGAATATCATCCAGAAGTTCATTCTCGACTCTCATTGGCCAGATTTTTCACCGATCAGCAGCATCAGTTAGCAATCATCAATTCTTGAAGTGAATGATATTCGATCGCTAAAATTTGCTTATAAAATTTAGGCGGCAACGGCCGCTATTACATGGAGTCTCGCGTTTGAAAGCATTGTATGAGTCTGGGAGTGGATTTTGTGATTTTTTACTACGCTAATCGTTATTTTTACCGTATTTTACCCCACTTACAATTATGAATTAGTCTGTAGCAAAAGTTTGCAACAGCTCCATTATCAAAATAACCGCAATGGGGCAGTTGCAAGGGTCTGAAATGTTAAGCTTTTTATAAAGAAAATGTAAGTACTTGATGAGCTGAGAACAAAGATGCCTTTGGTGTCTAATGGGTCTGTTGCAAACTTTTGCTACTGCGCTACAGAGTGTTCAATCTAATGTAAAATCGCGCGAAAAGTCCATTAGTGGCATCAGAAAGTCATGAAATGCGATAATAAACTCACAAGAGACATTTAATGAAATCCGAGATGGCGGTAAAATATCGAGCAATCTGTATGCATGCACCTTTAAAATCCAAGGATTGCCAACGTTGACAACCTCACAGCTTCAGAGGTTATGTGTTTATTTACGTTGTGATTAGGTGTGATCGATATTGTGAGGTTGGCTATCCTTGGATATTCGTGGTGCATGCATACAAGTTGCTCGATATTTTACCGCCATCTTGGATTTCATTAAACGTCTCTCGTGAGTTTATTATCGCATTTCATGACTTTCTGATGCCACCAATGGACTTTTCACGCGATTTTATATTAGATTGAACACTCTATAGCGCTGTAGCAAAAGTTTGCAACAGACCCATTAAGTCCCATTGTTCCGGAAATGAGATTTTGGCCCAAAATACATAGTTTTAATTGAGAATTCCGCGTAGTGACGTCACTACACACACGAATTTTTGTAACTTTTCACGTGTGGATCTCAGGAACCAAGACACTTAGGAAAAAACCAAAGGTACCATTGTTTTCAGCTCATCAAGTACTTTCATTTTCTTAAAAAAAAAAAAAAAACACATAACATTTCAGACCCTCGCAACTGCCCCATTATTTTTTAAATCCGTGATGAAGAACCGGAAGAAGACCTCGACGGTTAAGAAAATATCTTACCTGTCCATCACTCAACAGTAGGCGACTGTTGGGTGTTGTTCCGATGAGTCCCGAACAAATTTAAGCATAAAAACTAGACACCTGTCGCAAGCTTTGTGCTGGGTCTCTATTTTCCCCTGCTTCGTTCATAACCTTTGAAATTTATCGAAGGAAAAGAAACATGTGATTCATCAGTTGTATTGACAGTTGGGTGTATTCTGCTTTTATCCTCAAAGCGGAAGAGGCAGGTAGCGTCCGCCTTTTTTTCTTGGAAGTAGTGGAAAGAGAAGAGTAGTGGCGCAACGAGTGACTATCTTTCTCTCTGATTGCTCCTTTGAAACACGTATGTTAGACAAGGATAGGCTCCCATAACATTCCCTCTTTCTCTCCTTTATCTTTTTACACATTGAAAGGGGAAATGAGAGAGATGGAATGTATCCTAGTTGCGCTACTGGAAAAGAGAATAATTAAATTCGCAGGAATAACTTTTGTAGGCCCGTCATGAGTTTAGTTTTTTCTTCTTCTTCTTCTTTTTTTTGGCCTCGTTCGTCCTTCCTTTCTTCCGGCCCTTCCGCCCACTTGACGCAGCTGTTAAATTACGTTTTAGAACGTCTGACGTTTTAAGTTCCGTTTGGACTGACGACGTCGTGACGCATCAAATATTCATAAGTTTTCTTCAATAATTACGAAAGCTTTTATCCTTACTGCGTGGTACACTTTCTCAAGAACGATGAAGGTTTTAAGAAATTCAAGGACCCTTTCAATATTTTAGACAGGTTACACATAAATAGAGACTAAACGGTTCAAGGTGATCCAATGGCAAAGTTCGGGATCTTTCAATCCGCTGGATGGCGCCACTGATGGGCATCCTTCAATTCTTTTGCTTTTTTTTTGGGTAGCTAATATTATGAACCATGAGAAAATAGACTTACGAAATTTGAAGGAGATCTCATGGCTAGTCCGGACCAATCTTGAAATTCCATAATAGTTCTAACATTTTCCATTTGCAATTTTTAATTACCTAAAAAAAAATAATCCTGAGTCAATCAATTTGAAATTTTCCTAACGTATACCATCAGTACCATAATTCAATATTTGACATTTACCCATTCACCTTATCCCCCCCCCCTAATCTCAAATGGCACTTCTTAAGTCGAGGAAGTTTCGAGGAAAAGTCGAGGGACGTGTTAAAATTCGGCCCTGAATGTTGCTTGTATCCAAAGGAAATACGTACCTTCATTCATAATCATCATTCTGAGATGTTGCAATGATAGCTTATCCTTAGTAAATAAGGATAGGGTCTTTTTTTTTTCTTCTTTCTTTTTCTTTTCAATTGTTTACATTTTTGCGAGCACTAAGGGTTGGAAGTTGTGCCGCGTCTTACCTTACCGGTCGGTGTTTATTTAAAATGCTTTTAAAACGGAGTTGTCGAAACTCGGAAGTCAATTCATGATCAGAACAGTGGCGTAGCGTGCAATTTGGCAACGTTGTATTGCGTCCATTTAAACCTTCGAAAAAAATCGAACTATTGGGTGTTTGGTGAACACCTTCGCATTTGACCTTTTACATGGGTTTAAATGGGGCAGTTACAAGGATCTGAAATGTTGTGTTTTTTATAAAGAAAATGAAAGTGCTTGATGAGCTTAGAACAAAGATGCCGTTGGTTTCCAATTAAGTCCCATTGTTCCGGAGATGAGATTTTGGCCCAAAATACGTTATTTGAAATGGGTTTTCCGCTTAGTGACGTCACTACGCACACGAATTTTTATAAATTTACACCTGTGTATCTCCAAAACCGGGACATTTAGAAAAAAACCAAAGGCACCATTGCTCTCCGCTCATTAAGTACTATCATTTTCTTTATAAAAAACACAACAACTCATACCCTTGCAACTGCCCCATTGACATAATACAACCTTGTCACATTGCACGCTACGCCACTGGATCAGAACAGAGGAAACGTGGACTGTCGGATTTTATACCGAGAATAGAAGACAACGATTTAATAAATAATCAGGAATCTTCGCCGTAATTAATGAAGTCTCCGTCGGAAAAAAAACCAACTTTTCGCCGAATCGAAATCTTTCTCTCGCTTCTCAGTATCCTCCTCCCCTCTCTTCATCGCCTCTCCCCCACCCCCTCTATTTTTTTCGCCATCCCGCGCAGTTTGTCAAGAGTGGATTTTTTTTCTCCCGCCCGTTGTTCCACAATCTAATAAATTGGTTCTGTTCACGTTTCGGAACGAATTGCGATCGAAAAGTTCGTTCCTTCGACGGAATAAGGACTGCGGGACGGATCGCGAAATCGGGCGACGCGACGCGGAGGAATCCTCTCTTGAAATCTAATCAACCGCAAAAAAAGACTTGACACGCGCTCGTGGAGGCGGACACGTGTAAAGACAAAAACGTCACGCCTGCGTGATGAAACTTATGCAACCCGCGAAGCATCCGAGTATCTCCGCTTGATGACATCGTTAATTTTCCCGGCGCGTCTAGAGTACGCCCCACCGCACGACCGTGTCTCGCGTCGCCCCGCCCTGTCCAGCTCCGCTTCAATTAATTCATTTAGCTGGGGCTTCGAAGGAATGGGCATGATGATTACACTCTGTTTAATTTACTTAATGTGACGTGGCGCTTTTGTTATTATTTTTGAGCCCATGCGCCGCAGTAGCCAGCCCTCAGCCCGACGCGACGTTCAGACGCCAGTGACGCATTTTGATATGACAACCCCCCTCTCCTTACTACTGTTTTCCGAGGAAGAGGGGGAGCGTGTTATGTATCAAACCCCTTACCTGTAAGGGGTGGAGGTAGTTTGTTGCGGTGTGAACGTGTATTTTCATTAGTCTATGAATGGTCGTTTGTCATTGTTGAGCTGCGGTGTATAAACGCTGTAACATTCCGCGTTTACTATCTTCACTGCGTACTCACTCTCTTTGCGCGGCGATGCCGCGTTTTAGCGGCAATACATCGGAATCGGGGAAAGTTCAGGAACTCATCGGGGAGCTTCCCCGGTTCATTTTCTTCCTCGATTTCGTTTTTCTTCAACCGGTGCAATTTATCTGAGCTTTCTTGTTTTTGATTAAATGGGGCTCTTGCAAACTTTCGCTATAAGCAAATAAATAGTCCAATCTTATGTAAAGACAAGCAAAAATAAATCACACCCCGACAACACTTTCATACCCCGACAACACTTTCACACCCCGACAACACTTTCACACCCCGACAACACTTTCACACCCCGACGACACTTTCCAATGAGAAAAAATTTCCTGTTAATGGGGCTCTTGCAAACTTTTGCTGTATGCAAATAAATAGTCCAATATTATGTAAAGACCAGCAAAAATCACGAAAAGCACACTAAGAAAGTCTAAAATTTAATAACAAACTCACATAACTGCTGTAACGGCAAGATCGTAATGGCGGTTCGACGCAGTTATCATGGGAGATTCCTGTCTATCATGTCACTTTCTCTACGGAAACACAGAGATATGTCTCAATTTAGATAGGAATCTCCCATGATACCTGCGTCTCTCCGCCACTAAGCCCCATTCTGAGAGTGAATTTCGTGATTTTTTAGTGTACTCATCCTCATTTTTACAGGTTTTTTTTTTTTTTTTTTTTTTTTTTTTTGTGCAAGAAACAAGTTTTCAATCCCCTATAGCAAAAGTTTGCAAGAGCCCCATTCATCAAAATTCTTCCCCGGTGCACCCCGGCTTAAAGCCAGAGACAACATACAGGGTGTCTAAAAAAAAGGAACTATCCAAACTTTATCTACTTAAAGAAATACAATTTTCGTATCAAAACAAGGGAGCCTAAATTTATACTGTTTATTTTATTTTATTTTTTTCTTTAAAACTAGTTCCGATTTTATTTGACATTTTTATGCGTAGATCTAAAATTTTAAGTCTGTGTAGAGTGATCCGGAACAGCCCCCCTCCCCCCCCCCCCCCCGATCAAAACATATCGTTGAGCAGTTGGTTAGCGCAGAGTTTTGATTTGTTGCTAACCGACCGACCGCTCAGTCATGCGTTTTGATGTATTTTGGTTTTGGTGCACCCGGGGGCACCCCTTCTTGCCGAGGAATAAAAAATAATGTTTGGTCCCGCTGCATTGAATTGCGTACATCTTGCGTGCGGTTTCAACCTGTCAGAGAGCTTACGCACGGTCACATGATCGTGCGTAAGTTACTCTCGGGACCGAACATTATTTGGTCTCAGAACCCGGTACTCAAAATATGTGAGTTGGTGAGTTCTAGAATCTGATGGCAACTCGGCATCACCGCGATGGGGATAACTCGCTTCAAAACTACCTGTTCTCTATGCGCGCGTCGCGTATGCTTGCTGAAAATGACTAACGAGGCGTGAAGACATTAAATTGAACTTGAGATGATGAAACGCTGTTTTATTATCTGTTCTGTCTCATTTCGCGCAGAATTTCAGCTATTTCAGCAGCGTGTGAAATGGGCATCCTCTCATCGCGTCGCGTTTCAAAGCGGGAGTTTTCGTCAGAGACGCCTTCAAAACAACCCGTTAGTTGCACTATGGTCTGAAATCGTCAAAAAGTGGCCAAAAATCAGATAGTAAATTTCTTAGCAATTTATCATCAATAAACTTTCAAGATCAAAGTCAATAACAAAGAACACTTTGAACACATAATTTAAACCCAGAAATGTCATTAATAAGCTTTAATTCACGCCGGAAAGGTCCAAAACGATGATTTTTGATCACTGGTTTTTGGCCAATTTTTTTTCGATTTCGGGCCACAGTGCGTTGTTGGGACGGAGCTTGGGAGCCGCCTGTTCGAGTTCGAAGCCCTCGTTTTGTTAGTCGTCCGTAAAATTCCGAAATTTCAGTCCGAGTCAACGAAAGAAGTTTTGCGTTTATTTTACTCCCATCGAATGTACAGCAGTAATTGACTCTGCCGTTTAAATCTTGTTTTTCTTCCAGTTCGTTTGGTGTTCCTCGTTTTTAGATGTGATGCGAACACGATTTCCCTCTCGAACTTTTACTCGCTCTCGCGGCTAAAATTAAGTTCAACTTTTGGGCAGATCAAAGAGAAACACAAACTTACTGTGAAGCGACCCTTAGTGGGCAGAAATTTGAAATTTGGCGCCCAAAAATCACCACGAATCATGGGGCTCTTGCAAACTTCTGCCACAGGGGATTGAAGAGTTGATTCTTGAATAAAAACATGTAAAAATGACGATAAGTACACTAAAAAAATCACGAAATTCACTCTCAGAATTGGGCTTAATGGCGGAGAGACGCAGGTATCATGGGAGATTCCTATGTAAATTATTGTGATGTATCTCTGTGTTTCCGTAGAGAAAGTGACATAATAGACAGGAATCTCCCTTGATACCTGCGTTGAACCGCCATTACGATCTTGCCGTTGTAGCAGTTATGTGAGTTTACTACTGAATTTTAGACTTTCTTGTGTGATTTTCGTGATTTCCGCTGGTCTTTACATCAGACTGGACTTTTTATTTCTTTATAGCAAAAGTTTGCAAGAGCCCCATTGTCAGTTTGAAGCTGAACTGATTTTGATTTTGTGTGTAAATTTTCCTAATGGGATCTTGCCCGTTAGAAGTAATTCAAGAGAGTAACATTCAGTCCTGGAAGCTTTTTTACGATATGTTTAGGCAATTTTAAGGATTCAGTCATTTTCAATCGCCACATCGGTCGTTTTCTGTCCACTGTGGCGACCCACGCCCGGCCCCTCGACCTGATGTCCCTCATGCAATTCGAAAAAGTTCAATCTGGCAAATATGCTTCAAAGCCATTCCATGGCAGTAGTAAGACACCGCAGAGGCGCCCATTTCTCTACGAAAAGAATTGACGTCGATATCATAAGGACCGAATCACGTCAGTCATCCAGAATCAACCGTGAGGGGTTCATCAATCATCGTTTAAAACAAATAAATACCGGCGATTTTTAAGTTATTTTCTTTCTCCTCAGTATCAACGACGAACTTATTCGAATCGACAGCCCTTTCACTGAAGTGCTTCATGGTGACCTCGAACTTTCGAGACGATCGCTTTTTCGTCGTTGCCAGTTCGCAAATCCGTTTCTAAGATTCCGTGATTTTCTACAAAATTTCTGAGAACTTAATTATCTCGTAAATAGAAAATACTAAGAAAATAAATAATTTATTTTTAAATAAATTATAGTAGAGTAGTACTATAATATGTTTATTTGAAGGTGCCTTAGCATCTGAGGCCGCACTTGTTCACCTTGAAAATTAGTACAAGTAAAAATATTTGAAATCTGTTTTAATTATAAATACCTTTTTTCCCCATCCTTTGATTTTTCTCTCGTCTGCTTCAATTCGTCCTTGCACTGATCTTATACAGTCCACGAAAAGCCGTGATAGAGCTTCTTTTAGAAATGTTGGCGGATCCCCGACCGATAATCTTTGGTGAATTTTCAATTTTCATTCCTTCAAATCAAAACAACACCTGCCTGCGACTTTTTTGTTTGTTTTTAAGTGTTTTTAATTAAAATTTCAAAATATTTCATTTTCATTAATTTCCATTATGCAATATGAGGAATATAAATTGAAAATTTCCAAAAATTATCGCTTGGGGTCCACCCACAGTTTTAGATCAAGCTCTAGTGCGATGGATCTTGAAGTGGATTTTATTCATCGGCGGATCCCAGAATTTGTATTTCTCTCACTCCCCCCCCCCCCACTCTCTCTCTCTTTCGTCATTTGCTTACATGTGTTAGACAAGAGCTGAATGAAGGGCCAACACGTAATTCAAGTTCCTAGCTCCGTCCTTTTCTATCACGAGCGTCCTAGTGGGAGGAGAAAGAGAAGAACAAATTCCTGAGTTAGTCGATGCTTATAAGATTCCAGATGAATCACAGCCCACCGATATATTTACCTTTTAAGTGTCTGTACCTACCGTTTTATAAAATGTCTTTCAAACATTTCCGTATGTTAACTTATATTAATTTTTAATTTTTTTTTTTTTTTTTCTGTTCTAGGTGAGTAAACTTGAAGAATTTTCCACTTTTAAACATCTTAGTTTTGCCTCCCTGCGGTGAGTCGATCATTTTCTTTTGCTTGGTTGCTATGGCGGAGCGTGTAGTCTGGCAACGTTGCGTTTGTTCCATTTAAACCCTTAATAAATATCGAACTATCTAGGGATCGGCGATGGCCATCGATTTCGACCTTTAGTATGGGCTCAAATCAACAAAATGCTATGATGCCAGTTAGCATGCATTTGCCTCACCACTGCTTGGCTCTTCGTCGTGAATCATACTGGAAAAATATATTTTGAAAACATAATTTTTACTAATTTAACGTTTTTATTGCCAATAATTTTACTTACAGAGCCTCTTAAGACTTTCAATAATACTCCATGAACGCGATTCTGTGCAAATACTCAGGCATCTTTTTTTCGGTTTTTGTTTTTTTCTTAAATTTCAATTTTCGCCTTAAATCGACCGTGGCAAAGATTGTATTTGAAATGACGAGGAACATCTTAAGCGCTGAACCCTATGACAAAGTCCGATCAAAGTGAGTTCACAGTTTACTCTTACAATTAGTTAGGCATCAATGTTCAATTTACTCCAATTTGCTTGCAGTGGCGTCGCGTGCTATCTGGAAACAATGCAACTGCTCCATTTAAACTCATTAAATATATCGAATTTTCCTTGTGCACTGTGCACCCCCTGAATTCGATCTTTTACATGAGTTTAAATTGATAGAACACATTGTTGCCAAATTGCACGCGACGCCGCTGTTTGCTTGACATTTGACCGTGTAATTGGCGCTCCGAAAGCTATCTGTCCACGATAAGATACGAATTTTATTATTCGACTGTTGTGAAGATTATTTACCAAACCAACGGCTGTGCATTATTTTTATTTTATTTTATTTTAATTTTTTACAAAGTCCGAACTTATCTTACCGATACAAACCAACGCTCAATCCTTACCGTGGATAGAGCGCTTTTAATTAAAGTTAGTCAAACTTTTGTCAGCCTCATCAGGAACGCTCGAGCGAGCCGAGCTTTGGTCTCCTGACGGGGCCCTGGTCCCTGGTGCTGGGTGCAATCCGATCCGATGTTAAATTCCAAGCTTGTCGCGTCGAACTATTCCAATTTCAATTAATATCTGAACTTTTGTCAAGCCATGGGATCCTCACCAGCGCCCCCCCCCCCCCCTCGTTGCGATCGCTACGATTTCTGCGAATTGCAATCGTTTCCCGCTTTTTGACATCGATCCCTTGGACGGAATTGAAACAATAGTATTTCTCTCTCTCTCTCTCCCCCCCCCCTCTCTCTCCCCTCCCCCCCCTCTCTCTCTCTCTCTCGTTTGGGGGAGCTTCAACACCCGCTCCTCACGCGCATTAAACTCACCTTCCGACCCCCCCCCTCACATCCCCCCTTCCCCGCTACCCGTCATCCTCCCTCCGTGCAGCAGCGAAGTCGCAGTCAATTCTAATGAGAGAATTAATGCATCGCTGAATTCCGCGCCGCGTCTGAATTCCTTTCATCCCTGTTTCTAGGAGCCTCAGCGTTGCACAAAGATATCCATCCCATAGTAACAGTCTAACACCCGTCATTGACACAACACTGTCGCACAGGAAGGCCGAGCCTTGTCATTTCTAGGAATACCAAATATCACAGGGGATTAGTGACCAATCCTGGTCCCCGGACGTTTGCCCTAAATCTTTTGATCTACTAACAGAGAACCTACTTGTTTTTTTACCTAAAGAAAGTTGCTCTAACGATTTTTACCTAAAACGCATTTTACCTCAAACACCTTTTTACCAAAAATCTTTAAGGCAAAATGCCTCAAAAAGCCATTTTCAGCGGGGAAAGGGAAAACCGTAGAAACCTTTTCACAGTAGAGAGAGAGACCGTAAGGGTGAAATTTGTATCCCACTGCCCGAAAACAATAATGAAGTCTATGTCCTCGGCACAAATCTTAACATGATTTTTTTAAGATCTTGAGATAAAATCTTTTGCAGATTTGACAAATTCCGCCATTGTAAAAAAGTGAAAAAAAAACGAAAGGGAAACCAAACCAGGCACACATTTTTGATAATACAGCAATGAATAATTTGACAGGAAGTTTCGTCAAAAAAATGTTCATTTCAAATAGTTAGATATGAAAATTATTTACGGTTTACACTCTTTCCACTCCTTGCAAAATTTCATAAAAAGGGAAGCGTCCATGCCACTGAAATTTTAGGCAAAGAAACATTTTAGATCAATACTTTAGATCAAATTGTGTGGGGCAACTGTTTTTAGACAAAAAACCTGTAGGTAATCTGCTTTTTAGGCAAATACTTTAGGGAAAGTGACCCGGATCCCAATCCTCCCCTCTCTCTCCTCTCCCCCCTTCTCTCTCCCCCTCTCTCTCTCCTCCTCTCTCTCTCTCTCTCTCCCCTCCCTCTCTCCTCTCCCTCTCCTTTTCTCTCTCCTCCCTCTCTCTCTCTCTCTCCTCTCTCTCTCTCTCTTCACTAAAACACACAGAGGAAAGCTTTAAATTAGATAGGAATCTCCTAGGGTACCTGCGTAGCTATGCCAAACGCCTTAAACTCCGAAAAGATTTTCTGAGTCTGTGAGTAAATTTCGTGATTTTAAATTTACTTATCGTCTTTTTCCCTGGATTTTACCCGAGAGCCGAATATTCAATTACCAATAGCAAAGTTAACAAGAGGCGATTCTACCGGTTGAGAAAAGATCACAGACGCGAGTATAATGTTCGTCCATTTATTATACAGTCTTGAACTGATGCATACTGTGTAATCTTTGAGTCAATCTGCGGCATTGTTGAGTCGATAAGTGTTATCAAAAGCGGGGGTAGCCGCCCAGGCCCACCTCTACCCCAAATGGCAGCTCTATAGCCTCATTCCATTTTTTTTTTTTTATATTGTGAGGGGGGGAGCCGGGGGTGTTGTTGACCAGCCGATGCAGTGATTATAGGTCACTGTGCGCCGCCTAGCAAAACGAGCTCGCGAAACCGTGAACTTACAACCTTCTTCTACGCTTATCGCTCCCCCTCTCCTCCCTTTCCCCCCCCCTCCCCCCCCCGTTGAGTTTTATTCTCTAGCGATGATAGCGACAGTTGTATACAGATAGCTAGCTGACACTGTAATGTCGAAACTATACGGGGATAGTTTTATTTGATTTGCTCGTCTTTTCACCTCCCCCCCCTTTTAAAGCCTCCCCCCCCGCCCCCCTCGCTTTTTCCCTCTCCGCCCTTCACCCCAAACCGTTTCGTTCGTTCAGGGGAAATTTGGGTTTTTGATTTAATGATCTGTCTATTGTTTGCCCTTTCGTTTATACACTTTCCGCTCATCGCACTGTATCTGGATCGTCAAAAAATGGGCCAAAATTCATGAAAGAAAATTTCTCATCAATTATTCCCTTTATAAACTTTTAAGACCAATTTAATCTTAAATAATACAAATAATTAAAACTAGAACTCTCACCGAAAATTCTAAATGAATTTTAAAAGGGTCGGCAATTTTTGATGTTTTTTCCAACTGATTTTTGGCCACTTTTTTTTTGGGTTTTTTAGACCATCGTGCACTCCCTCCGTTTTTCTCCCGCTCGCAGTTTTTTTGTTTTGTTCGACGCGGAAAAGGATGCATGCGTTGAGGAAGGAAGTCTACAAGGGCAACTTTGCCGCCTTCGCTCCGCGGGGTTCCTTTGACTGGAGTTGAGTTTATTCTTAAGTTTTTCAAATGAGATTTTGATACTCCGAAGTTATTAGATTTCGTAGATCTGCCGGTTTTTTTCTCTCTTTTCTTTACAGTGGTTTTTTTTAGTGTGATAAAAAGATCTGCTTTTTTTTTTTTTTTTTTTTTTTTTTCAATGGAGTTTTTGCAAGGTTTTGCTGTAGACAAAGGGTCTATCAATTCTGATGTAAAACGCTGCAAAAAAAATGAATAGCCCATTAAAAAACCCAAAACTCACTCCTCGCTGAGAAAACTTAACTTGAAATTTCGGGTGACCACCCTTGCATGTACCTATGCACCAACCCTTTGGGATTCGGACCCCAAACAAAAGAACAGGACATGAAAGTAAGTGCCTTTTTTCCTCGTTTACTGCGCAACGTAAAATTTTTTCTGTATTATCACCATGCTCCTAGTGAAAAAAGGTGTATAAATGGCCCTTTTAATTCATTCAAATTTACTTTTTAAAAGCAATTCATTATAATCTCATTTTTAAAATTCGTAGGTTATGCTCTTTTGTTTGGGGTGGCGAATCCGGGGTTTGGTGCATACATGCAAGGGTGGTCACCCGAAATTTCAAGTTGTTTTATCTGCGAGGAGTGAGTTTTAGATTTTTTTAATGGTCTCATCGTTTTTTTCGCAGCATTTTACATTGGCATTGATACTCCATTTGCCTACAGCAAAATCGTGCAAGAGTTTCATTCTGCTTTTACTGACACACGGGGACCTTACGATGACTCCGCCTGCGATTTTGATAAAATTTTCAGGCCTTGTAGTTCATGACAAAATTTTAGACCCTTTTTTTTCACTTTTTTGAATAGGCTTTAGTTTCATCTAAAAATGTTCTCAAGTTTCGGAAAAGTTACGACGAAATCGTCGCCGAGACAGCGTGCAGCATAAAGTGGGGGAAATTTCGGTCATTCGTTCACTTGCCGGGTGGCGCGGTCGGTAGTGTCTCTGACCATCAAATTGGTGGTCGCCAGCTCTATTCTATGTTTGCTTTCCACTTTTTAATTTTTTAAAACACACTTTGTTGATGCGTAACTTTCCTTCTACTAATCGCTGTTTAATCGAAGCTCCAGCTTACTGCACATCACTTTAATTCCCAAAGTTGCGGAAGGGTTGGTGTGTGTTTTTTAAAGTTAAAAAATTAATATGCAAGCACAGGATTTGAACAGCCTTGCAAGAGCTTCACTGAAGGATTTGAAAAAGGCAATTCACATTTTACGGTGAACTTTCAAGGCTCTTATTGTTGGTGTGTTCATCGGTGTTTTTAGGGTAAAATACATGGTTGCATTCTAGCTCCGTATAGCCGCTGCAAAAGTTTGTGGAAGACCCTTATTTGCAACGACCGCCATAAAATTCAGGCGCTCATATTTTCTGAAATTTTTAAACCCCGTTGTTTCTAGTACCCCCAGTACCCTTACCCCCCCCCCCCCCCGTAACTCCTTTTTTTTTTTTTTTTTTTTTTTTTTTTTTTTTTTTTTTTTTTTTTTTTTTTTTTTTTTTTGATGGCACTTCTTTCGTTTAATTCAGTGCATCGAGGTGTGATAAAGTCCGGGCGGGGACGAAGGAAATGTTGTTGCAATAAATTAATAAACGCACCGCGGAAAAAAGGGGAGATACGACCACGAGTCATTTAGGAGGGGGGGGGGAGTAGTGTTAGTCGGCAGCGCGCCTCGCTCCGGTTCAGATTTCACGGACCGTAGAAAAAATTTAAAAATAAATGAAAGAATGAAAAAACGCCTGACTTTTTGGTTTCGAAACGTTCGACCGCAAAAAACTTTTTTTTTTCCAAATTTTCGTTTACCCAACAATACAAAAACGTGTGTTCGAAACCCCCGGTTGGCTTCCTGCGGCCTATCTTTGAAATCGTTAGAAAGGGTGGTAGACTGGATAAAGAGGGGGTGCTATTGGTCCCTTTAAAGAGTTTGCAAAAAAAAGACACTTTAACCATACCCCCCGCTACATTCGATAAACTTCAGCTGCTTCGTTTGTTTCAAAGCCCATAGCTTAGGCAACCGAATAATCAGAAATTGAATCAGCTGGCAACAGAGTTGATGCTGAGATGTGCACTATTTCTACTAATTTAAAACCCATGCAACAAAATTTGACTTTTTGGGTTTTTCCACGGGTTGAGACCTATTTTTTCTGACTCCTAGTGACCAAAGAAGTCAGAAAAAGGCCATGAAAGTGCCGGGAAAATGTGTATGCGCCCAGGACGCCGCCATTTTGAAAAATCAGAAATTCAGCCCACTTGCCGTCGTTTTTTGAGGCTAGCGTCCTTAATTTTTTCTCAATTAAAAAAATGTGCACATAAAAAGAAAGAGCATAAAATTTCCTACAAGATGAGTTACCTCAATTTGTTTTTCAATCAGCAAAAGTATACAAAACTGAAGTTTTTTAATTTTTTTTTTAAAAATCGAAAAATTTTACGATTTTTTGGATGAATTTTTAACTCATGCCGTCAAAAATAGAAATCATAGAAAAAACAGATTGATGCATTGAAAAGAGCGTTAAAAAGGCTACAAGATGTGTACTACAAAAATTTTTTGTGATTATTTTTTGCCACTTTTTAGCCATTAAAAAGATTTTCCCCAAAATTCAGTTTTCTCCCCCTTTCTCCCTAATTTACAAACGGTATCGTTCAATAACGTCGATTTGGTTCCTCTCATGCACCCTCGGACCAAAATAATCCATTTTCCATCAAAAGTGACCGTGAATATTGGTGGAAAAAACTTGGCTCATAACATTTGATGCCCATATTTTCATTAAATGTGTCTACGCATGCATGCAGCTCCTCTCAAATATCCCATGCTAAAAAAAAAAAAAAAAAAAAAAAAAACAACCGTTAAAGGCAGATTTTTTTGAAGTTTTATTTCACACTCACCGGTATTAATGAAAAAAAAATATTGGTTTTAGAAAAAATTTATGTTATTGTTGCTCTGGGTAGAGCAGATGGGATCAATGATGTGCTGAGAACAAAAAAATAAATGGTGGGCCCCGAGAAGAACGGTTTTTAATCGGGTTGGGTATCAGTATATTCCAGTGCGGTTATATTTGGGAGAGTGATGAGATTCCTGAGTCCATACTGGTCTAAAATAGAGGATAAAGAATTTGAAAAAGTGGCGCACCAAATTTTTTGCGTTTTAGGTGGGTCTGAAAAAGCTGTTGCACTGTCTGTCGTTACTTATGCACATGCAGTGTCCGTTTCCCGTCCTTCTTAAAATTTTGACCTGGCACTTGGCAGTTACTTGTATAAAAGCCACGCATAATGATGCTTGACTTCAGCCTGCTGTACAAGTCAAGGCTTCAAATTCACTAAAGCATCTTATAAAAAATTTTAAAAATGTGTTATCAAAAAGGGCCTTCCTCAGGGCTACCAAATGAAATTGAGAATTTCTGAACAATCAAATTACAATTGCGCAAAAGTAAACAAAATCTTAAAAATTAAATGTTTTTTTCATTATATCAAAGTGTAGCAAGGGACCGGGTGTAGAGCAAAGGGGTGTAGAGGGCTATTTGGGGGTATAGCCCCCCCCCCACTTTTTTGAGGATGCGGGGCTAACACTTAACAAAAAAAAACAAAAACAAAAAAAAAAATTTTTTTTTGCCCTCCCTTATTTCGACCCCACGCGCCGCCCATGGTGAAAATTTATGACGAATAAAGGAGAGAACTCGTTCTCAACTCGATTTTCGCCATTATTCACGGTCACTTTTGATGGAAAATGGATTTTTTGGTCCGAGGGTGCATGAGAGGAACCAAATCGACGTTATTGAACGATACCGTTTGTAAATTAGGGAGCATAGAGGGGGAAAACTGAATTTTGGGGGAAAAACATTTTAATGGCTAAAAAGTGGCAAAAAATAATCACAAAAACTTTTTTAGTACATCATCTTGTAGCCCCTTTAACGCTCTTTTCAATGCATCAATCTGTTTTTTTTATGATTTCTATTTTTGACGGCATGAGTTAAAATTCATCCAAAAAATCGTCAAATTTTCGATTTTTTAAAAAAATAATTTAAAAAACTTCAGTTTTTGTATACTTTTGCTGATTGAAAAAAAAATTGAGGTAACTCATCTGTGGAAATTTTATGCTCTTTCATTTTATGTGCACATTTTTTTAATTTGAGTAAAAAATTAAAGGGCGCTAGCCTCAAAAAAGCGACGGCAAGTCGGCTGAATTTCTGATTTTTCAAAATGGCGGCGTCCTGGGCGCATACACATTTTCCCGGCACTTTCATGGCCATTTTTTGACTTCTTTGGGCACTAGGGGTCAGAAAAAATAGGTCTCAACCCGTGGGCAAAATGGCTGTTGCATAGTGTATCGTCGAATAATCTGATTTTTTTTTTTTTTTTTCGTTGCCAAACTAGACAGATAAACCGCAATATTATTTGCTTAACTCTGATTTCTAATCCCTTTTTTTTTTTTTTCGATTTCGCAACAGCGTTACAGGATCGCACGAGGTGCGTGACAAACTCAGATCGTAGCATCATCAATAATGATTCATATCGAGAGATTTTTTCGCGTTTTTTCTCCCCCTCCCCCCCCCCCCCCTAATCGCCAACCCCCAAAAACACCCTTAAGAAAAAAAAAAAAAAAAAAAAAAAAACTTATGCTCTCCTCAAGAAGCCGATTTTTTCATGTCATATTAATATCCTTCCCTTTCATTTTGCTTCTTTCGAGCAGCAATTTTTTTTCTCTACCCCCCCCCCCCTGCTTACTAATGCCAGGTTTGAATAATTCAAGTCACCGTTTCGGTATATTTGCGTTGCCGTGTGCCCCCCCCCCTTCGTCACTTTTTGCCCTCCCCCCGTGTATTATCATCATTCATCCTCCATTTTGACTTTCTTTCGCGTTTCTGTTCATTCATTCATTCATGCGTACGTTTGATTATTCATCATTTTATTTTTCATCTCCCACCCCTTAAAAATTGTTCGCGTATCTCCTTTAGTTCATCTTTCCGACGCGGATCGGGGATCGAATGGGCCTGTTACAAACTTTTGCTACAGCTTTTTTGGAGAGTCGTTTCCCTATTTGAAAAATCACTTGAAACAACAGTGAGAGCACCATCAGAAATTCATTAAATCCCTTCACTAACTCAAGGAATGTGTCTAACCATTTTAGAGCCAAGCTAAGTAGTATACTCGTTTTTTCTTCTCTATCTACTTTACATTTTTTCTCTGTCTTCATTCCGGATAAACGCGACTATTAATGAAAAAATGTAAGTACTTACAAGAGAAGATGTCTTCGGCGCCTTCAATGTATCGTATAGGGAATTCCAACTTCCCCGAGTACGAACAGTTGACTACCTTCCCTTTCTAAATGGAAGAGTGGCGTAAGTGAAGCGAAAACACAATATTTTCTATGTACAAGATAAGATGTCTTCGGGTGCCTTCAATGTATCGTATAGGCAATTCCAACTTCCCCGAGTACGAACATTGGCTGCCTTCCCTTTTTTAAATGGAAGATGGCGTAAGTGAGCGAAAAACATAATGTTTTCTTGTCTAGAGAAAAGTATGTTTGGATCCCTGTGTAATGGAAATGTTGAGGCAAGGCAAGGTGTCTGTCGATTTTACATTTTTCTGTTTTTCTTATCGGATGGGGTCTCGTTTCGCGAGGAAAATTCCGTACCCGAGCCCCCGAAAGAGGAAACACGGATCCGAATGGGTCAGCTCATCTAGAAACTTCCGCGCTCTTACGACTAATCCGATATCCAACTTTTCCAATGACGCGTCCACTCGTGCAAGGGGAGGCAGATCCTGGTCCCTGCGATAGCTGTTCCCTGTCCTGTCCCTGGAGTGTGAAGTCGCAGCAACTTTAAAGGGCGACCGCCCTGAAAACTTTTGTCGATTAGCCGAGTGGATCGAGCATTTTTACTCACGTTTAGATGTGGAAAACGAATTATTCAATAGGAGCCCTCAAAGTTGCTGCAAAAAATTTAGGTTAGGTAATTGATCCA